>CAVNYN010239227.1:0-13956 GCA_963692815.1 Nyctanthes arbor-tristis | reverse complement strand
ACCTGCAAGTCAGAGAGCAAGAAGGAAAATCAGTCAGCTCCAAACCAATCATTGTAATAAACTAAGGATTGGCAAACAATGATACAAATGCCTGAGAGCACGTTCTGGTGTTCTGTCATTCCTAAAGAGAGAGATGGGAACGGAATTAAAACTTTCAATTCTCATCACAATTTCCACCTTCAATTTTTCCATCTTGGCATTTCGATGTCTCTTTTTTATGTAGTTTCAAGTATTCTATGGCGACTAGCATTAATATGTTTGTGATAGCTTAAATTATAATTTAAGTGGTAGGTAGTTGAAATGTGTGGATAAAAAGTGGTTAATAGTTGTGGGACTGACAAAAAGTATGGACACAATTCAAATTAAGGCAAACCTGTGCATTCTTGAGCTTTTATTATTGCATTTTAATTAACTTTGTAACAGCACTTTTCGAAACCCACATGCAAATTTCTGAGAAGCTTATGAGGTACACAAAGCTATCATATACCATGGCAAGTGCATACTGAATCAGATAATTACCAACAGCTGCTCCTTCAGCCTGTAAATCAGTAATAGAATGATCAGTATTCCAAGACAAGTATATAAGTTAAACAGACTAGAAAATGCCAGTGCTAAAATATTTTATTTATTTTTTTGGTAATGTCAAGCTCAATGTATTACCCGACATCCAATAAGACGATATAGCAGCTTCTGTAAAGCAGGCATCTGTTCCAGCAGTTCTTCATTATCCAAGTCTCTAGTTTGACTGTAACCCTGTGAACACAAGTACCACAAGTATTAACATAGAGAAGTCTGTTGACCTGGATTCATTATTATCATACAAAAGCAGAAGAAATTTATCGACAACAAGGTTCGATGAAGGCTAATTGCTGAACTGAAGTATAAGAAAATAATTCACTGAAAAGGAGAAATAAACCACATGAATACAAATTAAGGTAAGAGAACACCTTATCTAGACCTTGCGCATGTCTAGCAAGACGCTCTGCTTCGTTTTCATACTTCAGTATTCTGAAGCATTCAAGTCTTTCTTCCAAAAAGAGAGCATATGTCCGCACCCAAGCAGAGCAATCCCAAGCTGACAAACAGAATAGAAGATAATCTGAATCCAATTTTGATATAACTTCATAATTTCCTGGATTGTTTGCATGCATATATGGGATTAAATTCACTCCAACTCTGTGCGAGCACACGTGTGTGTGTGTGGAGTAAGGGTGAATTGTCAAAAGGACAGAAGCAAAAGTCTTTTTCATTTATACAGAAGCAGAAGTATTATTCATTTACCAATGGGGCTTGAATCATCCTTAAAGTTGGACATCTGGAAGATACTTCCACTTTGTTGGATATTTAGAAGTTCCTCCCAAAATGTGGGATCACCTTCCCTCAACGTTCTGTGAATAACTATCAGTGTCTTCAGTGCGACCTATTGGAATACAGGAAAAGATAACTCTGTGCATGATCAAATAAATTGATGCTGAGATTCAACTCCCTCAGCTGAAATGAAAATAAGAATGGATAGTAAACATGATTGAATGAACAAAAATGCTGAAAACCAAAATATCAGATGTCATGTCTAATAATATTAAGAGGATGTGTGGTTTTGACTTTTTGAGAATTGATTTCGTAGAAAGTGATTTTCCTTTTTTAGGGAGAATGTGGGGGTTAAAAGTAATAGGGGAAATATCAAAAATGATTTTTTGAAAGAATTTGTGGTTAATGAAAAGTGGCAATTAATTGATTCTTGAAAAAGCATTTCCATCACCTGCACAGCAGGGGAAGCTACTTATATGTCAAGGATCTGACTCAAATCAAAGATATTATATAATGATGTTAGAATTCAATTATATAAAGAATCTTCTATCTATATGAACAAATAATTAGTTTTAAACAAGTTGGAGATTGCCAATTCCATAAGCAAAAATGCAAGAATCCATTCTATTTTATGATTAAAAAATATTCAATTTAAATATGAAACAAGATGACACCGTAGCTTATAAAGATCATTTATTGATGTTAGTAACATTTTAACAAATAAAGTTACTTATGTTTAGAATAAGTTACAGACGAAAATGTAGATAATAGATTAATATACATCTTACAATACAAGTTGTAAGCATATACATTTGTATCTCAAAGTTGAATTAGCATTAAAAAACAAAATTTAGATACAAGATTCGAGGCTAGGCTATTAAGGTTACATAATAATCCAAAACTTAGCTTTTCATTACAAAATGTAGCCATCAGCCTTTCCCATTGACATGCCCAAAAAAAATGTATTTCACTGACCATGCCTTAAAATAACTTTCCCAATACCAGTTCAAGGTGTTTATTATTTTTTTCCCCTAAAAGTATCATTTTGAAGGACAAATCCTCAGTTCATAAATTTATTCCCACTTCCCCAGCTATCCATTTTAGAGGCAACCCAAAACTTATACTGACAAAGCACCTTTTAAGCATCTAAACTTCTGATAGTAATATTCGATGACCATATGAAATCAGAATTGAAAATTCGACTTCTCCAAACACTAGCATCGGTTACCATTCAACCATTGACTTCTCAAATCAAAAGAAACAAAATGCCACAGCCGTACTAGGGTGCACAGAATCTCAGAGAGATGTCGTTGATGGAGATTAGTAAAGAACACATTCTTGTAAACTTAACAATTTCACAATTGTACCTTTTAACTAAACATCAGCTTATATTCTTTTATCAACACGAGCCCGAAAGAACCAAAGGACCTGTTAAAATGAACTTGTGGGGAATTATTTGTAGAGTATGATAATATACAATTCTCATTCTTCAGGACAAAGTCTCGAGATGGTATGGCCTGCAGCCTGGAGTAGCCTATTAACTCCATTTTCAGATGCCATAAAATAACAGTATTAGTGCCTACTTTCAACATATGCAGAATTAATGTGTGCACATATTTGTAAGGATCCCTTACATGATGTTTTAGATTGATTAGAGCAGCAAGTACCAGATCATGAAAATGGTTCAATACTTAAGAAGATGACAAGATGAAAATGTAAGATTCAAACATTACTTTTGACTTTTGAGGTAGGTTCAGATGGGGAAAACAATGGAAGAGAGGGAGGCATATAGCCCCTGGTACTGGGCCATTTCTATTTCAAAACAGAATTGGTCCAGCCAATCATATTCGCATATATCACTGGGTCCACCTGTACTAAATGAATCTCCTCTACTCCGTTTCACTCATTATATTTCTATTTTGAAGTAAATGATTTACTGTAAAGGGGCTTAATACCTTGAGTAGTGAACCCAACAAATTGTGAATGTATCCGTGAAAACAAATATTATGAATCCCTAGTGAAATTCAGCTTGGTTAAGAATCAATTTATACAATATCAGTTGGGGGAAAAATGGAAAAGAAAATCAATCAAAATTTGAATTAAGTCATTCCAAAACAGGAACCAATATATAAACTTGGTAATCAACATAAAGCTCCTTAGGAAGAGATCCTTACAATCCAATTGTGCGTCTTTGCTAACCGCCTTGCAAGTTTATGTATGCAAAATGCAACATCAGCCTGTGGCCTCATTGCTGATGTTGCAGCATAGATTTCTGCAAGTGCCATCCAGAAAATAATAAAAAACTCACAAGTTGGCACATTTCACCAATTCCAACTAATTGCAAATAGAGAAAAACCGAATGGTTAGGTCGACCAAAATCAAATGATACAATGAAACTCACATTATGTTCTCTTGGAAGCACAACCCAATGCCAGCTATTCAGAAACTTGATAATAGAATGAATATCTTCAAGGTTTACATATTTTATAATTGTAAGGGAAAGATACACCTATGTATACAACCTATAAGATATATAAGCAAATATGAACTCAGTAACTTTATGCAAACAACTAAATAACCTACTCTTTAAACAAGAGGGCCACTAGAACATTGCAGGCATGCACATGTTACATGCTTTAGTGGGTATTCCGAACAAATGCATCAATTTTTTCTAGTAAAAGAAAAGGCCAAAAAAAAAAAAAAAAACATGAGGGGAAAATGGGGAGAGGAAAAAAAAAACCTTATATTCTTCTCCATCCCAACCCACAAAACACAAATACACGCATCTAGTGTTTGGTTTACCTAACTTATTATCGTTTGGGAAAAGGAGGAACTAATTGAAGGAAACCAAATAGCTGAATATGAAATGATGGCACATCCAAATTCAGATAAAAGTGCGAGATCCCTCTCTTCTTTTCTTACTTCTTCCATGTAAGCAAGAAAAATGTGATCTTTTGCTAAACTGTGAAAAAATGTGTCCTTCGTTAATTGATGATGATTTGAAGTGCTAACATCAGAACATAATCTCAATTATCGATAGATACTTCAGTTCCTTCAATACTTTCCATTCAAGCCAGACAAATAATTCATTGTCTTTGGAGTGGAAAGGAGGGGAAGGGAAGCAGACTGAATGCTAAAAATAGGCAAAATGGTTGTACCAGAAAGGAAAGATCTAGTTCTTGTCATTCTTGTATTTTCAGTTAACTGAAATTCACGGCACAATTTTCTAAATGGCATCTTAATACGTGACGTTTGTAGAAACCATTTCAGCAGAAAGCCACACCTAGAGACCATAAACCATTTGCTATAAAATTGAATAACAGGGGATCTGCATGCCAGAAAACTCGTCCCCATAGGACACATGAAAGTTCAAGAATTTATAAGGATTTCCCTAATTTTCAAATCAATCAGATGCCCTGCTTGAAGAGCAAACAGTAAAAATTCCACGGAACAAGCTTAAGAAGTCCACTGCCGGTAAAGAAGAAAACTCACTTCTGAGGTGTCTCTCTTTGGGTGGACATTCCATATGATTCGTAGCCTTAACAATCGCCACGTCCAAATCCTAATTTTAGCCAAAACGAAGAATAAAGATAAAACCTCATAAATCAAAATCCCATACTCCACACATTACAAAATACAAAGTAATGCACTACAACATAATGCTTATATGCACGAAACGAATCAATAAAAAATTACATAAGAAACAACAGGGGGCGACCTTGAAATCAGAATTGACATGCGCAAGGCCGACTTTAGTGTGATCTTTGAGAGCACCATATGCTTTTCTCCATGTCTGAAATGTCCCCATTTTTTATATTTAGCCAATACCCTGAATTTCTTCTTCCCTTTATATAGTTAGCATTTAACTCTACTTAACCATACTGCAAATTATCAGAAAAATATCTGAGCATTTATTTTCTGATTCTTCTGCTCCTATACGGAAAGACGGGAAGTGGTTGTCCCTATTGGCGGGCACTCAATTCTCTCTTCGATTGTTGGTTGGGCTTTGGCGGGCCGGGTGCTGATGGTGGCGTGTGATCATTGCATATATTGAATGGCTTTTGCTTATGGACTTGATTCCATAAATTGCATTGCGTGACAAGAATCAAAATATGTTTCTGAAGTTGGGTAAAATGCACTCCAAGTCATCGAAGATTGAGTGGAGTTGCGCCCGACAAACTCATCTTCAATTCAGTGCAATTAATAAATTATTCAACTTCAATTTCCTACCCTCTCAACTCATTACTAATCTTAAGTGTGATTAGATCACTTTATCTTGATTTTCACTTTTAATTAGTAATTTTGTTTTATTGTTAAAAGACTGGCTTGTATCTATATTAGTGACACGTGATGATACAAACCTTCAACCTGATTGGTGTAATTTTGAAAATATTGTACAAAAGAAGAGCATATTTTTATTCAAAAATTATCCTTTAATTCTGTGATACAAACCTTCAACCTGATTGGTGTAATTTTGAAAATATTGTACAAAAGAAGAGCATATTTTTATTCAAAAATTATCCTTTAATTCTGAGGTCCAACTCAACATACTACGTGTTGATAAAATTGAGAATGGAATAGAGTGATCAAATGGGCAAAAAAAGGTTGAAGGCATGTGATTCATTGTACCAAAATGAAAATGAGTGACTGAAGATACAAATAAAATAAATCAATATTGAGTTGTATAATAGTAGTGATTACATCAAATGGAAGTGGGTGCCTACATACAACTCCACCGGTGACTTGTAGGCTTAACCCTTTAAAGTTTGGTACGTTCGAACAATTATGCATATCAGCATATGGTTTAATGTTTGAAGTTTAAGTGGTCTAACGAGATTAGTTGAGTTCTTGCATGTCCTCAACGTGTTTTATTATGTAATTTCATTGAATTAGGAAATAATAACATTTTGGGTTATTTTATGTGCTAAGAAGGCTAGTGTGGTCGCGTATATGGCCAAAATATCTCATTCAGTATTTGTTTACATGCATGTTCTCAACGTGTTTTATTTGTCTCTTGATGTAAAACAGGAAGTTATTACCATTTAATCTCATTCAATTAGGAAATAACATTTTAGGTTATTTTCTACACAAAAAAAGGCCAGCGTACGTCATCACCTTTATGGAGAAAATGCGTTCTTTTCCAATATCTTAATACTATTTACCAAATTATGTTTCTTTTCATTAATTGCATTTTATTTGCCAAAGAATAATATGAACGAAATGAAATTGTTTAAATTTATTTATTTATTTATCATCAACTATTCAACTTTAGCAACAACACATGGAAGTACGATCAACTTAACCAAGACCATGGAAGTGGTAAATAGTAGTTTTTACCAAGATAAGATCCTAGGTTCGATTCTATACCACTTCTTGAAGTTCCCCAAATTGTATTAAAAAAATAAAATTGAACGATCTCAAATACAAATGAGTTCCATGCCAAAAAAAAGTAGCTATCCTCTATTCACAAACTATTTATATTTATTTATTATTATTATTATTATTATTATTTTTTTTGGAAACAACTTTTCACCTTCGTCAACTAATCCTCGCATGTAATCTGACTTAATTTTTACAATGAATGTTATCATAATCGAGAATTGGGTAAAATAATATTAACTTTTTCTTGGTTGTAGATCTGTCGTACATGCATGTACAAATAAAGTATGAGACAAGACTCTGTAGAAAATTTCAGCAAAAAAATGTTCTTGTCCTTGTCAAAGTATCTGTAATATATTGCATGATCTCTTTGTCGGCCAAAAAATTGATTCTTATCGAAAGAATCATCAAAAGAGACCGCAAAAATAAGTTTTAGAAGTGTTTGGTTGGAAGTTAGATTATAATTTATTACATGACGTAATTTTATTGATTATTTTTTATAAAAAGTAAACAATTACTGATTTATTTTTACTCTTTAATTTTTTAAAACAAGTGAAATAAATAAAATAATATCACTTGACAGATTATAATATGTCCAAGCCAAACACATCACGGATCACGTGCAAATGCAAACTACTGAACAAATTGACAGACCATCATTGCATGTAAGATGTATTAAATAATGAAAAGTTGATGGGAATGTGTTTGGCACCTTAATGTAAAAAGGTAAGTTTTCGCCCTTTTTTTACATAAAAATAACAGTGCCAATACAATGGTCTGTCATTTTCTAGATTTGTTTACATACCTCCAGAATAGGTGTTAATGAACCAACCGCCAATTTGAAGATAAAAAACACCGGCAAGTGCGTCCAACAATTTTGAAAGTTCTAACGTAAGGATGAATACATTAATACTTAATTACATTTAGTAGGTGATTATTGACGTATATTTTTTTATTTAGATTTAAGTAGGAATACACAATTAATTAATTTAAAATTACTATGCTTATTGAAATGAAAAATACTAACAACATAGGAACATTTATAAGATAGTTAAGAGCAGGGTATATCGAGGGTGGCCTTTCCGATCCACAGTTAGCTTTACATTTGAAAAAAAAAATCTTTTTTTATCCTTTGAAAAAAGGAAGTTTTGTGTTTAGGTTACTCCTTCGATCATCTTCTGAGTACGTCACTGGACGATAGTATGATATGATTCACTTTTCAAGATTAATTTGCTAAATGAGTTTGGGCGTGCAAAAAAATTTCAATGTTGTGTATTAAAATGTCTTAGTCGAAAGGTTGATGACAACAATGCAACAAGAGCAATAGATTAGAGACCCTCAACAGCTATTTTCCTTAATTACAATATGACAACTAATAATAAAAATTTTTTAGGAATGCTAAGAAAATCTCACGCGCACAAATTGCCAACAACCCTCTATAAAAACATCCATTCGATTGCGCCTCTTCTTGCCTCTCTCTCTCTCTCTCTGCGTTAGTTCGTTTTGAAGGTTGTTCCAAAGATTCGATTCAATTCAATTTATTTCCGTTGTGAATGGTGGAAATCTCGACTGTACAATTGATGACCTGCCCCTCTTCTTCTTCTCCAAGAAGGGGGATTTCTGTTGCCAACTCTTTCTGCTTTGGCTGCTGCATGGAGGGCTGGTACTACCGCTGCCTTGGCGTCGACCCGTGAATCAGCAAACTCACATTCCCAATTTTACGTCTTCGATCCGATTTCTTTTTATTCTCTTGTTTTTTGTCCGTTTTATCTTGTTTTTGGCATTGAATTTCGAAGAAAAATTAAGAAAAAAAAAGTTGTTAGGAGAACAATTTTCTGCAAGGATGTTGCTTCCCAAGCAGAAGAAGAATCGGGCCGGAAAGGGCAACCGGTTTCTGATCAGTGTTACCGTGTTGGGTAGTGCGGGTCCGATCCGATTCGTGGTGAATGAGGATGAACTTGTGGCTGCGGTGATTGATACCGCTTTGAAATTATATGCTCGTGAGGGCCGACTCCCTATTCTTGGATCAGATCTCAAAAGTTTCGTGCTTTATTGCCCTAATGCAGGAACTGAAGGTATAAATTTTCACACATTTTTTGCGATTCTTTCTTTTTCTTGTATTGGATTTCTAGTAACGAATATTTATTGGGGTCATGATTGGTTCGTTGTTTCTCCTCTTGGTTGTATTACATATAAGTAGTTGCTGTTGGATTCTTAAGGCGGTGAATATAAAGGTTTCTTGTTGTTTTTTTTTTTTTTTTGGTGTTATAATAAATTTTAAGGAATTCAAAGTATTATGCATGTTGATGATCAGCTCTTAACCTTCGGGGATAATGTTTATGGCTGATTTTTTAAGTTTCTGGCCTACCTAGCTACATTACATGTATTAGTTATTCTTGGAGTTGACAGATTTATGTTTCTGTCTTTGGTTGTAGTTCTGTCTCCATGGGAGTCAATTGGATCGCTCGGGCTGCGAAATTTCATGCTCTGCAAGAAGCCTCAGACAGAGAAGGCTGTAGATGTTGAGAAGTCACCGGCAATTACTCGGAAGGGGCCGGGAAGTTTGAGGGCCTGGTTCAACAAATCTCTCAATCTAAAAATATCTTCCCAGTGAATTGAATTGAATGGAATTGTTGGAATAATTGGAGAACTGTTAGTAGTGTGTTAGGTGTCCTTTTCTTTTCTTTTCTTTTCTTTTCAAAACATTAGATGGCTTTGTTCCCATCTGTTCTCAGTTCGTTTCGAGTCTTTCCATTGTACTTTGAGTTTCTCCGTGACGAATAAATGTGAACTCATGTGGGGTTTTCAGCTGAACATAACAGTGTCATCCCGCCACGGGAGATCATTTTTGCTTTTTCTTTATTTTATCGAGTTGCTTTGTCTTTCGAACTAGCTTTTGATTTTTACGTTTTGGCCTACGTTCAAACTTGATATTCATATGTGGATGGTCTACTCTGGTTTATGAGGTTGTCTGGTTTATCACTACGATGATGTTGCATACTTGTTGCCACACGGTTGTGATTTCCATATGGCCTGCTTTTCATTTGGACAAATAGCTGCAAATTGGACTTCCATGGTAGATACAGAATGCACAGTCGATGAAAAGCCGTCAACAGATTGATGATACCATGAAGGTGTCACTGAGTGGTTATTGTATGTGTAAAAAGTTGTCCACAAATCTATAGCTAATCTGATTGATTTGATCGGTGTGATCATCATAGAAAAAAAAGTCAGGTGCATGTGACACAAGTCTGGTACTTGCCATGTGCTCTTGATTTGTGCCATCTTCTCCACAGGTTTCTCATCAGATAAGCCATCTTTTCTTTCGATGGCTTGAAGATGTTCTTCTACTGAGTGTGCCATGTGGGGGATTCTTCTTGTTCTTTACTCCTAACTAAAATTCTTGTTGAAAAGCATGTATTGATACACGTATACACTTACACAGTTATCTTTCATTCCATTATTTATCGAATCTCAGATCCAATAGTGGCCACATCAGAGATCACATCCATATTTATGCCAAAGGAGGCTGTTTTAATAGTTGAGGATAGTCATTGTGAAGTCAATTGATGCTTGATGTCAATGGGTGCTTTTTGGGGCACGCCCAATGAGGCGTTGCCACACTGCCCTTTGGTTTGGACACCATTTATGGTGTCCAAAGAACACTGTAGAAGGACTAGCTTTTTGGTCCAGTAATAATCATAAGGGTTGAGACTTTTTTGATGAAAACGCACTAAAGCTAAGGTGTGAACAAGGCAGAACCTTATTTTGAGCAATGCTTGACAAGAAAAGATGTCAAGCATTGGGGTCGACATGTTGGCACAACTTCATGTGGAGCGCCGATGGATAGGGCTTGGTGTTTTCTCAAATACAACACACCATTCACGCACCAATTATCGACTTCAAATGTGTATTCTTTTGTCACAAGCTCGAAGTTGTCTTTAATAATTGTGACACAAGGGAAATAGTTGAATAATAATTAACATTGAACATTCATTTGGAGCCACATAATTTAACGCCAAACGTGACAGAGCAACAACTAAGATTCCCTTGATGGTCCCAAACAAGGATTTGGACTAAATTTATGTCCGATGATGACTGCCACACTTCCTGTTTTTGTTCGTTTAGGCAGGCTCTCCTTATTTATCTAAGGCTTGCGGAGATTATTCTTCCATTGTCAATCCCACATATATATATTCACAACTTTCTTTTGAACAAAGTTTTCCTTCTGCAGATGGATGCTTTGGGTCTTCTAAGAATTCGGGTTAAGAGAGGCTTCAATCTTGCTGTTCGTGATACAGTCAGCAGTGATCCTTATGTTGCCATCACCTGCGGTGGTCAGGTTTGCCATTTTTCTCCTATAAAAAGATAGATTCTCACATCAGTCCTGCAAAAAGGGATCAATTTCTTTAATTTTTTAATTTTTTTTTAAATGGGTTGCGCAGTATCTGTTTGATGGATGAATTTGTAGAAATTTAGCCAGTTGATCCTGAAACTGTCGAGATATCATATTTGAAAATTCAGCCTGAAATGTACACACAGAGACACACACACGGAAAACGGCGGTCCGGTTCGGTTCGGTCGGGTGATGGGGGTCGGTTTTTGGGTGAAAAATGCCCACATTTTTACTCCAATATGATTCAAGACAATTTTGTGTACTTTTCATGTGGGTTTTATTACTTTCCATGAGGCATGTGAAATATTTTGATTAATTAAGGTTCAAAGTCAGAGGCAAGAGTCCCCTCCATTTAATAGCATAACGATCAGGTTGTGTATAGTATTATGAAACGTCTGATGTGTAAAAATTCGTCAGGAATGAGTGAAGGTACCAAACATAGTACTATAAATGTTATGTAGTTACATATAAAAGGGAAAAAAAAAGGCCATGGACACTTATCTACTGTAAAATGATCTCAAAGAGAGAATTATGTTTGAATCTTCAATAAGACAGAATGAAACCTAGAAGGCTAGGACTAAAAGTTCGACGGTTTTAATTACAGCCATGTAACAGAATCAGTGAATGTGATATTAATTCACTGATGACAATTGTTCTCCATAAGACCGTATGACTTGAGATCAGGAATCCTAAAAGGTGAGACCATGCATGCCCAATCATTTCTTTTGTTGTTGTAAAGCAGAGATCTTCAAGAATGTTAAGCCTAAGGGAGCTATCTTAACGAAGCACTAACTTAGAAGTTCGAATTCCTTGTTAAATAATCGATGTATAGGAGGATCCTCTTTGCAGCAGATGATGGTATTCTGCACATAATCCTTGTAGGCAATTTTTCCTTTTTGAGGGCCTGAAGTCCAAAGAGTGTGGAACTATCTAAATGTTAAAAAAGTTTCTTATTTTTTATGGTATTTTGAGAGTTTTTAAACTAAAATCATATCATGATTTGAGCTTCACATTCAAAATGGAAAGAAACGAGACCGAGATCACTGATTAACAGCAGAATACAATTTTCCCTCTACTCTTGGATACAGCATCTGCCAGCGTCAAGAATGACATCCTCCACCCGTCCTCCCCCTCAACAAAATCAAAACAAACAGGACTTAGAATCTGGACAAATCATCCCTTGGATGCCTAATTTTAGATGGTGCTTGTGCTGATGGGTTTGGTTTCAATTGAAAGAAATTCAGATTTTGTTGTTTAATGCAGCCCTGATATTTTACAATTACTGCAGAGAGTGAAGACTCGAGTTGTGAAAGACAACTGCAACCCTTTGTGGAATGAGGAGCTGACTATCACCATTAAGGACCCGAATGAATGTATAGTTCTAGTAAGTTTCCACTTGATATTGATTATCTACCAAATAAACTGATCCACTTCACTTCACACCTAGCATCTTTAGCTTGCCACATCAACTTTTATGTGAAATTATTTCTCTGCTAAATGTTTGTAACCTTAGAAGCAGTAACATAAATCATCAAGTTCTTTCTTTTCTTTTCCAAGATCAAGTTTTGTCAATTTAAAATCCTTCAAATAATCGGGAATTGAGATTCCATCCCAATAGGTTAACTTGTTACATGAAGTAGTCTAATTGGAATCTAACATCTGTGTCACAAATCACTACCTACACATGTGCATACAATGGGTCGTCCAATTGATGATGGATTAGACACTGTAATTTCCAGGCAGTTTATGACAAAGACACATTTACCAGTGATGACAGCATGGGAACTGCAGAGATAAACATCAAACCTTATCTAGAGTGTCTACAGATGGGATTACAAGGCCTTCCAGATGGCACTAAAATCGACAGAGTTCAGCCAAGCAGGAACAATTACCTAGCTGATGAGAGCTGTGTTGTTTGGAACAAAGGAAAAATGACTCAAGATATGCTTCTGAGGTTGAGAAATGTCGAATGTGGTGAAGTAGAAGTTGAAATTGAATGGATCGATATTCCCGGTCAGAAAGGTTTCTACAGTTGAGGTTTGCTGTATGCCTTATATCTTGTAGACCGTATCTGGTTGCCATCAAGTATTGAACATCCTTGTATTTATATGTTTCTGAATAATATAAAAACCTGTTATATATGAGCTCCACCCATGAGGTAAGTATAAAAAATAAGTAGCTTTCTCATTGGGATTACTGATCATGTATGAGGAGAAAACAGCTATTGGAATAAAGCATTACTACATGCCTTGCTTTGTTATAAAATGACCTGCTGAGTTTCCTATAATCATATTTCATGTCAGCTGTTGGCACCAAATACAGAAATCGATCTTTATCAGGTCAAGATGATCTTCCACGTCTTGCTCGAAACAAACATCCATTTCATTGAGAAACATGCATTATTGCACAAAATAAGAGATGGTCTTGCATCTAATTACCCCACGTTCAAGAATCTTTTGGATTGTGTAAAACTTTTGTTTCAAGAAGTAATCCTACATTCTATAATCCAATTATTTCCAGGGATTTATTCTTTTATTGGCTTTTTTTGAAAAATCCAAGTTGGAAGAAGATTCTATTGCTTCTTTTTGGATCTCACCTTGAGGAAGTGAACCTTTTTTTAACCAAAAAGGTGGCATTGGAACAACAAATATGGGTGCTTTTGTTTTCAAGTCAAAGTTGGATTCTTCCAAAGTAGTGAATTATAAGGCCATGAATATAAAATATATATACTGCTCTCTTGTTGGAAGCCTCCCTTTTTAATTACATTCAAATGGGTTTATAAAGTGCAGACTTTTAGACCCTCATCTTAAGCTAATTTCAGGGGCCCCGGGGGGATTTTTTTTTTTTTTTTTTTGGGGTGGTGGGGGGGGGGG
>CAVNYN010239187.1:0-20079 GCA_963692815.1 Nyctanthes arbor-tristis | reverse complement strand
ATTGGCTTATATATAATAGTTAGAATTAAGTTATTTTTAATAAATTTTGAGTTTCGCCAATCAAATCGTGACACATGGCGCAATACGGTGCCGTACACCTGGAGTCAAATTGCTCGAGAAGTCCTTGTGCCTTATCTCATCCTTTAATTAAGCCAGCGAACTTTGATTTATGTCAATTAAGTCACTACACTTTAGTTTATGTCAATTAGGAACCAAATTCTTTCTTTAGCGTCAATTGAGTAACAATCTGTTAATTTTCAAGAAATCTTACAATAATATTCAAGTAATTCTTTTAAAACAACAATTTCGTTGCTTACCTTAATTTGAAGAAATTTCCGAGATGTTACAAGAAGTTTTTTTTGTTCAATGCTCGGCTCAAACTTTTTCTAGGAAAATTGTGTTCGAGATGGTCGTGTCCGTTTACCATGATAAAGGTGTTTCTACATGGAGCAGTTGTGGTGACTCATGGAAACAAAGGAAGCTTCAAAGTGAATGAGCTAAGGTTGAAACCATATTTGGGAGATGACTTTTCCAAAGAGAAATCATTAACCGAATTGGCCAATCTAGAATGATGACTTCATAAAAGCGGAGCTTACGACTATAAAATGAGTGCTTATTGGGAAGCAACCCAATTTTCTAACTCTTTTTTTTTTATTTAATCGTTCATGTTGAATTTAAAATTTATCTTTGCCTTATTTTTGTTTGTCTCTAGTTGCATTTTTAGTTATGTTGCATATCATGGTTAGTATTCCTCGTGTTTGCTTTTGTTTATAATAAAAAAAAAATTGTGTTAACCGCGGTATGCATGCTGCATCCTAGCTGTGGCTTGCAGATTATTAAATGACCCTCCTCTTCTCCTTTTACACCCTAATACCTCCTCTTGTGTAACTCTCTCCCTTTCAACTCCTAAATTATCTCAAGAATTGTCCCTTGAAATTGTTGTCTTCATATTTACATCAAGATTCAAGGTTAATTTGTTTGATTTCTACACTTTTGATCACAAAGGTATGTGAACACAACACTTAAAATTTTTCGACAATTGACTTAGGGTATGCTTATATCTTACATTGTGTTCTATGATGTTTAGTGGGTTGAAGAAGTTTGAAGGATGTTGTTCTTTGTGGTTTATATTTGTTGTTCTTCGATTAAAATTTTCCATGGCTAGATTATGAACTACCAAGAGCTAAAAACCTTGTTCATGTTAACTTGTGTACCCTTAGTGTTTGATGAATTGCCCCAATCAACTTAATCATTGATTTAACTTCAATGGCTTGGGGTATTAAGATGCTAAGTTTAGGGGAATTGTTTTATATGCTTAGAATACTAAAACAAAATGTGAATGTGTGCTTTAGTTATACGTGAATACATTATGGAAAATTGTTACATGTTCTTTGATTCTTAGCATCTTATTTTACACTATTGTATTGTAGGTTCTGACAATGCCACCAAGAACATGAAATCCATCCAATGTTAACAAAGGAAAGGTGGTAGTCGAGAGCTCCAATGCTTCCAAAAGGAAAAGGGGTTGAACAGAATTATCAAGCATTCATCAATGAGGAAGCGAGGCATAGGTATGATGTTTTTAAGATTACAAATGTAATCTATGAATGAGCAGTGGATCATCAAAACTTATCAAACATAGGGGTTGGGGATCTCACTGGTACAAAATGATGGAACAAACTCATGGTCACTAAACTACATAAGGTATACCTGGCCGTTGTCCATGAATTGCACACAAATTTTAATGTCAATATTGAGGATGAAGATGATGAGCACGGGTTTCACACTTATGTTTAGGGTATTTGAGTTCCCTTCAGCCTGGATGTTATTGCAGGCTATTATGGAATACCCCGCAGGACATCAGAGTTGCAAGTCATAAATGACTGGAATATTGTGATCCACGATAGTTTCCGTGAGAGTTCTCCAAAAGTATGGCTAGCCAACCAGAAGGTTACTCACAGTGTACTCCATTCTAAATATAGGATCTTCTATCAGTCCTATGCAACAATATTATGACAACATCCAATACTACAGATATCTATGGCAACAAGCTCCACTTGCTTTATGCCTTCATGTAGGAGCATGATCTGGACTTTGTAGGCATGATATTCAACAAAGTGAAAGAAATAGCTAAGAAGACTGCAAAAGTCCGGCTGGTGTGTCCTTCATTAATATCGGGGCTTTGCAAGCTTGCTCATATGCCAATGCTTCTAGCTAAAGGAGAAAAAAACTTCAACATGTGTTCTAAATCTTCGCACTTTGTGCCAGTCCAATGTCCAGTGTGTTAGAATCCATAATACACATCATTTAAGTGAAGAAGAAGAAGAGCAAGCAGAAATTGAAGCAATGGAAACATGGGGGATCAGATGTGGAGATGGCTGGGCCGGATCCACAACAACCAATGTCGCCACCCCAAAGACGTCGACGAGATGTGAATTTTGGTCTAGTCCTTGAGTCTATTTAGGCACAAATGATAGAAATGAGCAAAGAAGAGAGAGAGAGAGAGAGAGGGAGAGCATCAAGAGTTAATGGACATGCTAGCATGCCTTATGCAGCCATATGTACCTCCACCCCTCCTTAGATGTAATCTTCAGTCAGAGCAAACATTAGCCCAAACGTGTTTTATCAGGTAATATCCTTTTTTTAAATCTTTCTTTTCATTGGGACAATGTAAACTTTTAAGTTTGGGGGAAGTGTAACTTATTTTCGAAGTTGATGCCGATGTTGGTGTTATTAACCATTGGAATGTAACCAGATTCACTTAAGTTATTTTATCATTCTTAATTCACTTAAGTTGTTTTATCATTTTTTTAGGGTGCTTCTTGTTAATTTTTGGTTTATTGTTTTATTTTTTTATTGCTAATCTTTTATTTGAAAAAAAAAACAAAAGCGAAAAACAAAAAAAGTAAAAAATAATAAGTAAGAAACATTGTGAATTATTTTTTTCAGTTTTATCATTTTGCCTTTGCCTTGCTGGCCGATTTGATAGAAATTATTTGGAACTTGTGTTGTTTATGATTTGTGATGGAACACTGCTACATGAATTAAATTTGGTGAGAATTTCTTGTCCATGTTTGACACATTCTTTAGCTGGCATAAGTCACCATAATCTACACTTTGGTTTGGTGAATGGTTTAGATATTAGTCAAATTGAAGAATTAGTATGCCATGCCCTTTCATTGTTCTTAGTTGCAAATCCTATTTAAGTCTAAGTTTGGAGGAGGTTGAGCTTGACAATACTAGTGAGGTTGGTGTGGATTCTGTGCATGTTGAAAAATTTGTGTAGAGTCTTTTCTGCTAACCAATAGAAGCTAGGCAATGGCCAGATGCGAGTGGCCTCATCCCTGTTTTAAGTCTTGCATAGTTAGATGTACAGAAAAAATGAAGAGAAAAGAAAGCCTTTGATGTGTCATTGCTATTCTTCGAAGCTTGTGTGACTCGAGCAATTAAGTCCATAGGGGTCTTTTAAACCTAGTGTCCTGGATCAACTGAACTGGGAGTCAATAGCCCAAAGCTCACTACAAGGGTCATATAGAAAGCCCAATAAATAGATGGATGGCACATAAGACATATGAGATTATTGAGAAAAATAAGAAAGAAAAAAATAAAGAAATTTTAGAAAAAAAAGAAGAAAAAGAGTGAGAAAATTTAGAGGAAAAAAAAGAGAAAAAGGAAAATGATATAAAAAAAAGTGAGTGAAAGAAATGGGAGAATAATAAAAGTAGGACCATACTTCAAATCTTAGGGATGTAGATAACTAGCGGGTTTGACTGCCTGGTAGATGTTGCGAAAGTTGAGACCTAAAAAAATGGGAGAATCCTCATTGACTAAGCTAGTATTTTTATGGTAAGACGTAAACCGACTTGTAGCTCATTGAGAGATGAGAAAGTAAAATCTATAGCATATACCCTCATGAAAAAGAAAGTGAAAGTGAGAAACAGAAAAAAGATTAAGTTTGAGGGATGTGTGCCTCTCATGAGAGTGTGAGAACATATGTGACCATTGTGGTTTGGGATGCCCAACCAAAGATGTACGATGGTGGATGTGATTGTACCCCATTCTTTAGTCAAGCATTGGACGAGTTTACTTTTGGTGGCAATGTTCTGTGATAGTCATTGATAACATAGGTTAGAAAGTGGGTGAATTTATTTTGTGTTATGTGTTAATTTTTTTATTTTGTATTATTTAATGCGATTGCGTAAATTTCTTGCTCGGGACGATCAAAGGTTAAATTTAGGGGAGTTCGATCAGTATATTTTATATGTAATTTACTTTTCTTAACTTATTCAATTTTATAGATAATTGAGCAATTTTCTACCTAAGTTGTGTGAATATGGTTCATATAGCTAAAAAGCTCAAATTGAGGTGATACTAAGTGAAAAGGATGATTTTTGAACCAAATTGGGGCTTTACATCCAAGACGTGGCATCAATGCGTGATTTCTCAAGAGTTTCAGGGTGAGAAGACCAATGTCAACAAGTTTCACGACTAAATTGCCCTTTGGAAAAACTTGAAAGAGACTACTTGGGTCGTATTTAAAGAGTGCAAGGGCCTTTGAAAAGAGTTCGAGGAGTTTTGGACTTGTTTAAATGAAGAAAACATTTGACCATTGCTACAAGAAAAAGTCAAATCAGGAACTGAAATGCATGTTTTGAAAGTTGCCCGCTGGTAGGCCGCGACAAGCATACCGTTGTGGCGCATGGGCTGTGAAATCTCTGTTGGCCGCGATAATGCATGCCGTGTAGAGGAAAATATTATTTTATGCGTTTTCAGCCTTTTTTATGCAATTGGGAGTCCTAAGACGTCTACAACTATAAATGGATGGGAAAAAACTTGAGAGAGGAGCATGAGATGTGAGAAAGAGAGAAAAAAGCACAAACAAAGTTGGAGATACAAGTGGGAAGAGATTGAAGTGCTAGGGTTCCATCTATTTCCTTCTTTATGAATTCATCTTTTCTTTTTGATTTTCCTAGTAATATCATACTAGGCTAAACTCTTTGAACTAGGGTTCACGAAGAAACTCCATATTTCATGATTAATTTATAGTGTTCGCTCTTCTTATTGTTCTAGTTTGTTGGGTTGATTGTTCATTATGCGCTTATTCCACTTTGGTGTTAAATCACCATTAAATGGAGTTTTGGGATTCATGCTGTTTTCAAGAGATTCTTCATGAGTTTAACACATGGTAGTAAACAACATAGGGTCCTATAATAGCTAGAGATACTATTATGCTCTATGAAATCGCAGGAAAATAATCAACGTGAATGAATGCATGCCATACGTTCGAAGGTTGATTAGAGATAATTGATCTCATATATAGGCATAAATTTGGATGACTATCGAGAGTGGCTTATGAATAAATTAGGATTATTGATTGTTTTGACTCCATACACTTCTGGGATAAAATTGACAACACCGGTCAAACTCGTCAATCACCAAAGCCATTTGATTTGAGAGGTTTTTTTGAAATTTTCCAGCACCTTTTTTTTTTTTTTTCTTTTGAAGTTCAAAACTTAATTCTCATTAGGTTTTAATGTGTTCAATACAGCAAGAGATGAAAGAGGGCTAAGCCAACTAGGGCAAGAATTCAATTCATAAAGATTGCCATGAAAACGAACTCTTCTAGCCAACTCGTGCACAATTGCATTCGCTGTCCTTTGGATATGCTTCAGCTCCCAATTAGCCTCACTTGGCAACAAGATATTGCAGTCATTCACCAACAGGTCAAACCCCGTTTGTTCGTCAACCCCACTACCAATGGCGTCCACTATTGTCTCTAAGTGCACAGGCCGCTACTTTCTTTGGATGAAGAATAGTCTCAACCTATTGCATTCTACCAACTAGAAACATGCCATTAGCATCTCGGATAACCATGCCATATCCAACATCCCTATTGTCTCCATAAAAGGCTGCATCGACATTCCATTTTAGATAGTCCTCTTGCGGCTGCTGCCATTGCTCAGTTGCCATAATAGGTGGGTACTCCTTGACATGGAACTTGATTTTTTCCATTCCACAATTTCTTATTTCTTTGTTGCCAAATAGCCCACGAGATTGCACTAACTTCATCAATCATCTTTTCATTCTTAGTGCATAGATAATGAAGGAACCAGTTCCTAAAATTGTTGTTTGCATTCGAGTTGATCTAAATCTTTGCAACGTTCCAGCAATCTCTCGCAAACGAGCAAGTGACCAATGTGTGAAAACTAGTTTCATTATGTGCCCCACTTAAAACACATTCATCTTGAAGTTGAATACATCTATTTTCCATTGTAGCTCTAGTGGGCAAACAATCCTTACATGTTCCCCAAATGAACATTCTCATCTTGCGTGTTATGTGACATTTCCAAATTTTCCCCTATGGACCTAATTCATGGAGTAAATTCATGTCTTAATCCATGTCCATTACAACTCTGTAACCCGACTACACAAGATAACCTCCATGTCTACTAAAATACCACATCAACTTGTCTGGTTGTGGATTTAAACTCAGTGGTACGCTGCTGATTTTCTCTGCATCACCAGTAGTAAGCAAAGCTTGGATTAGGTCAGTGTCCCATTCTTGAATCCCAGGTTTTATAAGTGCACTTACTGTTAGATTCTCAAGCTCCAGGTCCATCAAAGTTTCAAACTTGAATTGTGGATTCCTTTTCAAGCAAGAATCAGTCCATATGTTAATGCTTCGACCATCACCAACGTGCCATCTACAGCCTCTTGCCAACAGCTCTCTAGAACTCCATATTCTTTTCTATGTATAACTAGGATTATATCCTAGCTTGAACGATAGGAAATCAGTTCTAGGGAAATATCTAGCCTTTAGGACTTGGCTAAGTTAAAATTTGTAGTTGTCAGAAACCCATGCCTCCTTGCTCTTGTTGAACACGTAATCTATCTCATCTCATCCAATTCAAGCTCCTTTGTCCTTCTGCTCTTTTACCCCACCAAAAAGAGTTCGTAATGCGTTGTAATTCATCACAGATGGTAAAACGGAGAAGCAAGATTGCCATACTATAAGTAGGTATAGCTTGTGCCACTGTCTTAATTAAAATTGTCCTGCCAGCCTTAGACAAAAGTTCTCCATGACACCCATGCAATCTTCTCTATAATCCGTCGCTTAGAAAATTAAACACTTCATTCTTCTTGCGCCCAATTAAAGAAGGTAATCCAAGGTAATGACCCATATTCAATGGCTCCCAAACACCCAGTAAAGAGGAGATTTTATACTTCATATCGTTCGTCACATTAGAGCTGAACTGTATTCCCGACTTCTCAAAATTAATTGCTTGCCCTGAAGCTTCAAATTTATTAATAATGCGTCTCATCACTACACTCTCCTGTTCATTGGCCCTAAAGAAGAAAAAGCTGTCGTCAGTAAATAGCAAATGAGTAATGCTTGGAGCTCCATGAGCTACTTTACATCCGTGCACTTCTCCACTCAATTCTTCCTATTGAAGGAAGGCTAATAATCCTTCTACGCACATGATAAAAAGGTAAGGGGATATTGGATCTCCTTACCTCAAACCTCGCTTTGGAAAAATTGGCCCAACTTCTTTGTCATTAAATAGCACCGAATACTGGACAGTCGTGACACAAGTAATGATAAGATCGGCCCATGCTTGTGAAAAGCCAAGTTTTATCATCACCTTACGTAGAAAACCCCAGCTTATTCGGACATAAGCTTTGCTTATGTCAAACTTTAATGCAACATCGCCTTTCTTGCCTTTGGTTCTTCTATTCATGCAATGGATAACTTCAAACGCAACTAAGATATTATCAGTAATGGCTCTTCCCAGTACAAATGCATATTGGTATTTGGAGATCACATTGGGCAAAATCTTCCTTAACCAGATCGGTCAACACGTTAGTTATTATCTTAAATAGGACGTTGCACGAGGAGATATGTCTGAAATCTTTCACGGATGTCGGATTATCACATTTAGGAACAAGCACACTGAGAATATTATTCAACGAAGGAGGAAATCTCTTACTGTTCATCCACTGAATACAATTAGACACAACCTGTTCTCCAATGATGTGCCACGCTTTTTGATAAAATGCAGCATTGAGGCCGTCTGGTCCGGGAGATTGATTTGAATGCATCTGACTGATAGAAGCTCTAAACTCTTCTGAGACAAGTGGCTTCATTAGCATTTCATTGTCATCTTCAGACACCCGGCGAGTTACACAATTCAGAATATCATCTGGTCTACTATCAACCTTACCAAACAATTGCTCAAAGTAGCTTTTATCTACTTCAGAAAGACTATCAACCTCTTCAGGAATAACCTCTGCTTCATCACTAAGCTTATGAATATTATTTTTTCTCCTTCTATCCAAAGCAACGACATGAAAAAACTTGGTGTTGGAATCCCCTTCTTGAAGCTAATATACCTTAGCTCTCTGACGCCAATAATCTTCCTCTTGCATAAGCAATCTTCCCAGCTCAGCCTTCTTCCATTTGAACATCTATGCCACACCTGTTCTAGGATCATTTTTCATCAACTCTAGTTCATTCGTTAGGGAGGAAATTGTCTTCCTGAATTGTAGAGTTCTCCTATTGCCCCAGGGTGCAATATCCTTAAGACACGATTGAAGTTTCATTGGTAATTCACTACTCCATCCTCCTTCCCATGCTTGTCTAAGGTTATCATTAAACTCTGGCTCCATCACGCAGTAGTTCTCAAATCAGTAACTCTTCTCCTTTTGCACATTAGTATCTAGCATAATAGGGGAATGGTTAGAAACTGGTGCAATCAGGTTCATTAGTTTTGCTTCCCCAGATAATTATAGCCACGATGAAGAAGCTAATGCACAATCCAATCTCTCTTGCACTGAATGATTAGTTCCTCTACTTTTTTCCCAGGTAAATTGATGTCCCTGGAGTGGTAAATGAGCCAGCAAGCAGTCATCCACAGCCTCACAAAATCCTCTAATCAGATAGTTAGGGCGCTCTCTATCCCCCCCTCTTATCTGTTACATACAATAAGTCATTGTAGTCCACCATACAACACGAAGTAAATCCCATGACTCTCTTCTCCTAGCTCGTTCTGGATACCCATAGAATCCCGTAAGCCTCCAATCACCTTTTTCTTCATCGAAGACAATTTAATCAATGTGGTTTCTTGACTAACCAGAGGTATAACAATCTTTCTGGTTTTTCCATAAAGCAGCTACACCTCCATTTCTACCTTCTCTATCAACTGATAAAGTTCCATTAAATTTAAGTTTTATATGAATAGCTTCAATTTTATTAGCATAAACCAACCGTTCAAAAAGAAATATTACATCTGGATGGCGAGACTTAACAAGCTCGCATAAAGCTACTACTGCATGACAGTTGCCAAGCCCTTGGCAGTTCCAACTAATACACCTCAATTCTTCCTGCAGGCCTGGGTTACAGGTCCTACCGATGATAAGTTTTCTGGCTAGTTTGGAACTGCCTCCATAGAGTCCAAAGAGCTAAGCTGGCCTTTGTTCTCTCCTTCAGGTAGCCCACGTCTTCTTTTCGTTTCCTCACTTATTTCAAGCCAATCATCTTCCTGACCCACTTTATTATCCTTGCCCAAATATTTATTCTCAAAATTGGCTTGCATGTTACTGCTGTACTCTCCCTCCACGCGATTTTGTTGAAATTGAATTATACTCTTGCCATAATTATGTGTCAAGCCAGCTATCTTTTTACCATGAGAATCTGCGACTCTTCTGGTTGGAGCTCTTAGCCACGGTCCCCATTCCTTGGTGATCGCCTCTATTACTTTAATAAAGAGTTTTTCACAGAATCTTTCTGAATGGCCTAGCATCCCACAGTAACAGAATGTGGGTAACTGCTCATATTTGAACTGGACAATCGACCATTCCCTTCCTGTCTTCTTAATCTTTTTATCTCTTCAATGGTATTCAGATGTCAATCTTAACTCTTTCTCATATATACTCTCTGCAGACGCCGACATTATTGTTCAAATCGTACTCCACGAATTTCCCAATGAAGTTCCCCAACTGCCTTCCTACTCCTTCTGCCATGTATCGTACAGGAAGTCCATGAATCTGAATCCAGAAATTAACTAGAAACACAGAACCTGCATAGGAATTTCTCCTAGTTTCAAGCGATGAAGGATAAGAAAATGATTATCAAATGTCCATGCCCTTTCTTTGTGGTAAAACTGGAAAAGGCAGCGTTGGGAATTGATCTCCTTCACATTCATTCCCTTTCCTGGTTGCCACACACTAGCCAACTATAGTTTCATCATGTTGAAATTCACACTTCGATCAGTACGTAGCTGGCCAAGCAAACATAGTTCAACGTTGTCATGGTTGCAACCCCTCACCTCCACATCTGAGAGCAATTATTCATTTTCATCCGTCGAAATTGTTAAGTTCTCGACAGGAATATCCATATTGTCACAGATGTATAAAAAGACTAATGGCTGGGCAAATATTCATAGAAAATTAAATATACTGCTAAACTTTTACTAGGAGAGAGAAAACACGCTCTCTACCTAGAGAGAGAAGATAATTATGGTCTGATTCCTGCACTACTTTTGGATAGCCAAATCTATCGATTCTTTCACGACATCAAGAAGGCAATTTAGCATGGCAGTCATAACCATCTGAAACTACAGAGGTATTGAAGCTCACCTTGTACCATTTAGATTTGTTCTCTGAAATTTTCTGATAGAGAAGATAATGAGGGTGTTAAATTGTGAAACTGTGAGAAACTTGAGTAACTTAAAGAGAAAATTTACAAAATATAATCGTAAATATGCTCTTTACATTTCCCTAAAAATGGACTATGACATCAAGTTTCTGAATAGAAGTCACGATTTTAAGGTTACAGGGATAGTTATTAAATTGATCCTGATATAACTAATACTAATCATCATGAGATATAAATAGAAGATTTTTTAACACAAAGGGCTTATGGAAGTTGTGTATATTATAAATTGTGAATACAATTACTACTATCAAGCACCTTTGTTTCCTTATTTTTCTTCTTTCTGTGATTATATAAATCATTTCTTTTATTAATTTCTAAGCATCCCCTTTTTTCTCTTGCTAGCAGGTTTAAAATGGAATGAAAAGAATTAGATAAAGTAAGAAATATCTGAAACAAGGAAAAATCTTATCTTACATATATTAAAGTAGGATAGTGATCATAAGCAAATTTTCCCACCAAAACCACTATCCTACTTTTATATATATATTTTTTTTTTATTTTATTTTATAATAATAATAGTAATAGTAATACTGATTCATTCTGTTTAAAAAAAGCAATACTTATTCATTTGTTACATTTTGCTATCATTTTTATTTTATAATAATATATAAAAATTAATATATATTTTTATTCTATATATAATATATTATTTGTTATCCATTAATGTTTGTTATACATATTCTATTAGTTTTTAGGCTATCTTCAAATATTTATTATTTCTTCAAAATTCTAACAGTTGATAGACAAATTTCAAGTATTGGGTTATTGGGACTTCTTCTTATTTCGATTAAATGTCTACTCGTGAGATTGATGATATAATAATAAAGTAAAATTAAATCAGTTTCAAAATTTTTACTTTAATTCAATATGATAAATCACATGTCATAAAACCTAGGGCTATATATTTAGTACATTACTTATTTTATTATTTATTTTTTCTAAGAATCTATATAGCAGTAAAAATTTTAACTGAGAGGATACAATAGTACTAATATCTGATGATAATGATTTAGAATAAAAATAGAAAATTCTTTTATTCTTCTTAGAACAAAAAGTGATTAAAAGTTAATGATAGGGATAAACGATGAATCATATAGAATTTATCATTTGTTGTAATATTGTTTCCCTTGAGTCTTTTGTAATAGGAGACTGTGTGCTTCAGATTTTTTAGAGTAGATTTAATAAATAATGAAAAGGAAATACAAAAAATAATTTTTTCAAGAATATATAATAGAGAATGAAGCTGGAAAATAATTCATTCTAATAAATTAATATCATCCATACCATATTGACTAAGGATGTGGGTGTAGGGTAATTCTGAAGTTGTATAAATTTTGTATCCTCTTTTTTCCATGGTTTCTTAGTTTCCATACTCAATATGAAATTAATTTTATAAAAATTCCCCATTCTCATTTTTATTACATAAGATTATTGTTTTAAGAATGATAATTTAATTAGCTTTGTATCAAGTGAAAATATTGTTCCGTTCAATTTCATTATATTTATGTATATTAGTAACATATGTATATGAACGAGTTGTACACAATAAAATTATAATTATTTAGTTTTTCAAATTACTACGTATTTTTTTGGTTAAGTATACAACTTGTATATGTATAATAAGAATTGACTATCAGGAAGTAAAATTATTATTTTTAGTATTTTTAAGTTCGTTATAATTTTTATTTGCATTATGTAATTATCTTTTTGAATATTCTCTAGATAAGTGTATTATTAGGAGCCACATAGCTAGATTACGCTTATCTTCAATTCACTAGTATAAATACCTGAGTAACGAATTTATGAAGTTAAGTCTTTTCTTCAAAAATTGTGTTCTCTTTACTGACAACCTTCTATTCCAAATACTTATTCTCGGGTCTATGTTTATATGCTTCTTTTAGCTAAAGGTAGAAGACCCATACCTCTGTGCATCTTTTACATTCACATGGCTAAAAATAGAAGACCCAAACCTTAATACTCCTTCCCTGCACCAGATCCCTCACTTTCCTTCCATCATTTCTAACTATTAGGGTATGGATAGATGCTTGTTTGAAAATATTGGCCATTTTATTATTATTTTTACATATTTCTTACTTATACATTTACTTTTAGTGCTTGTAGATTTATACTCATATTGTAAAATGACCATTGACAAGATCAAATTTGGACGGCTTAAGTGGCACAAGTTGATTTAGTCGATCACATGTGCGATGACTTGTAAAGAAGGCCTCAAGAGATGCCCTTGAAGCACCTCCAGTATAGGAATAAGTATATGAAGGGGAAATAAAGAGTAAAATAAAATATGTGAAAAAATATAAGGTGACATACTTGAGAACTGTGCAATGCTTGTATTTATAAGAATCAAAATAAGGTAATGACGAAATAGTACCGTTATGGGTAGCCAATTAAGCATTCCTATCTAGGCCCATTTTATGGTGTAAGGCCCAAATTACTATTAGCCAAGTTTCTCGTCATCATAGGCCCCCCTTGCATACGCGGTCGAGATCGACCTTAGTATACAGAAGAAAGAAAATTTCGGCGAAAATGGAGATTGTATTTATACGAAACTATACCAGTACACATGACGATGAGATTTCAGATCTAGATGAGATTGTGTTGTCATACGCAAGCATCAATGAGTGCCTCTTTCTATGTGCTTGAGAAATGGGGATATTGGCTCTAATTATGGATTGGCCAACTTTCAATTTCACTTTGAAAACTTTCAGCAACTTTCTCTTCCTTCAAAGTTCTTCTCCCTTTCAGTTGATAGATTATAAAGCATTTTTTCTCTTTGTTTTCACGCGTCCTCCGAATCTAGGCCATTAGACAAGGCTTTTATTGTTTTTTTGTGGACTACAATGGCTAGTAGAAGGTTGAGGTTTGGTGATTTAGAATTTTAGAAGACCTATACTAACCTTTAGAAGTAGAACCTCTTGGAATTTATCCCCCTCCAAAAAGTCGCGATCGAGCTGCTGCATTGACACAAGGTTTGAATGGGCGGAATATCAGAGGTTGAGGGAGAGGAGGTCATGGAAGATGACCATGAGGAAGAGGGCAAGGTTGATCATAAGCAGGTCGGGCAGGAGTAGGTCGACCCATGCGAAGGGTTCTTTCCTATGGATATAAATCATTTGAAGGAACACCAAATTGTAAAATTAATAAATACATTTAAGCTTTCTCTTCATTACTCTTTCCGAATCGCTGGTCCTAATGACCTACCTCTCGAGTGTGATGAAGGCAAGGTGACCATGTACATGTCACAGTTGACCTCTGGCCTTAAATTTTCTTTGAACTCTTTTTATTTGGATCGCTTTATTTTGACCTGAAGCCCAACACAACGCATAAGTGCTTCCTATACATTTCAAGTTGCGTACTCTAGGAATTTCCTTGGATTCCTTCCTCTCCAAGCTGGAGGGAACAATGAATTTTTTTAATTAGACTTGTGAATGGGGCTTTTTGTTTCCTATTAGATGGCCAATTGTGAATGTGAAGCATGTTGATAGGCTTTGGGCGACAGATGTTAAGTTAGTGACCAATGCCAATGGGGTGCGTAATAGCCCTTTGATGTGCAAGGTAGCTCATGACCTCTCCACTCAACAAATATTGAGGATGGCTGGCATTAGGGTGGAGGGTAGGTCAACTAAACAAATGCATTGATGAAGGTAACCAAAGAATGTGCCAAGGAGGTAATGTAGACTCGTGACGTAGCTGGGGTGGACCTTAGGCCCAACCCTAAGAATGTTCGCAATGAAGGGTCCTCCAACCAGAGGTCTTCGTGACCTCCCAAAGGTAGGGTAAAGAAGAAGGTAAGCTCTGTTTTAGTTAATCCTCCGCGCGCTTCTACCCTTTATTAGACAACATGGTATATGGATAAATATATAGTGTAATACCTTCAAATATTCTAACATTTTTATATTACCGAAAAATGGCATTTTTGAATAATATAATATTTAGAGGTTTTCTGTAAATGAAAAATTATTTACGTCAAATTGCCTTTCGAGAAAGATTAATTTAAGAC
Organism: Nyctanthes arbor-tristis; assembly: GCA_963692815.1. Classification (NCBI taxonomy): domain Eukaryota; kingdom Viridiplantae; phylum Streptophyta; class Magnoliopsida; order Lamiales; family Oleaceae; genus Nyctanthes; species Nyctanthes arbor-tristis. The sequence continues at coordinate 5,347 of CAVNYN010239187.1, read as the reverse complement.
ATTTATTTTCAAAGTATTCAAATAATTTTTATAATAATTTAAGTTGTACTTATTAAATATTAAATAAAGTTCACTTATAAACAAAGATAGGGAAGATTGGGGTCTACCTTTATAAAATATATTGCTACTAAAAGGTGCCTCTGGTGGTAGACCTTTAATGTCACTGTCAAGATTCCAGTACACAGTCCTCTGGTCACCTTGGAGTTGTCACCAATTTTTGTTACTTACATTATTACACCTACAATTCAAAACTACATCAGCTAATGCTCAGTAAGTAACAACACGCTTAACATATATATGATACCGATATGCGATGATTCCGCACACGACAATACAAATAGGGCCCATATCCCTCGTGTAAAATACTTCATGAGCACATAATCAAAGGCCTACACACACATGCCTTGACTGAAGGTCCGCCATAGTCTCACCTCGACACAAGATCCTTCGATGTGTTTTTCGTTGCCTCAGCTCGACTTTGAAGCCGAAAAGAGCTTATCAATATCATCAAATAATCAAAGCCTGTCCATAACGTACAACCGCCAGGTCTCAACACTGTGTTTGATATATCTACCCAGTCGACAGTCGCCCGGCCCCAAACTCACAAGTGTATATGGCCGGACGACAAATACAATTCGGTGTAACTACATGGGGATCACACCACCCTCCGTGGTGTCTTATGTCAATCATCATGCCATATGCATATTCTCATCTTAGTCATCATACTCAATAGGTAAATATGGCATGTGGCATCATATGTTCACACATATATATGTCAATAGTGCCAAAATTCACTATATAAAAGTCACATTTTTTTTAAATCCAAAAGTCACATATACATATCTTATCATGGATAGAGAAGTCACATTAATCTTTATATATATTTTAATAAAAAAATCACATATCAAAAAGTCACTTATTTGTGTTAGTTTTTTAATTAAAAAGTCACATATAAAAAATTTTCACATAGAGTAATGCCGCATTCATCTTTACTTTTTCATTCGAAAAGCCACATTCATCTTTACGTTTTCACGTAGAGTAATGCCACATTCATCTTTAATTTTTCATTCGAAAAGCCACTATATAAAGGTCACATTCATGTTACTTTTTTAATCAAAAAGTCGCATATGCAAATTTTGTCATGGATAGATAGGTCACACTTGTAATTATATTTTCATGAAAAAAGTAACATTTGTGTTACTTTTTTAATTAAAAAGTCACGTACAGAAAATTTTCACAGAGTTATGCCACATTTATATTTTCATTCAAAAAGTCACCCTATAAAAGACGCATTTGTGTTATTTTTTTAATCCAAAAGTCACATATACATATCTTATCATGGATATATAAGTCACGCTAATTTTTACATTTTCATAAAAAAGTCACATATCAAAAAGTCATATTTGTGTTACTTATTTAATTAAAAAGTCGCGTATAGAAAATTTTCACATGGATTAATGCCACATTTATCGTTACTTTTTCGTTCGGAAAGTCACTATATAAAGGTCACATCCGTGTTACTTTTTTAATAAAAAAAGTCACATACACAAATTTTATCATGGCATATTAATAATTACATTTTCATAAAGAAGTCACATATCTAAAATTCACATTTGTGCTACTTTTTTAATTAAAAATTGACATATAGAAAATGTTCACATCGAGTTATACCACATTCATCATTACATTTTCATTCAAAAAGTAACTATGTAAGAGTCATCGTCACATTACTTTTTTAACCCAAAAGTCGCATATACAAATCTTAGCATATATAGATAAAGTCGCATTAAGAGTTACATTTTCATAAAAATGTTAGATATCTGAAACTCATATTTGTATTACTTCTTTTAATTAAAAAGTCATGTATAGGACATTTTCACATAGAGTTATGCCACATTCATCATTACGTCTTCATTCAAATAGTCCTATATAAAGTCACAATCGTGTTATTTTTTTAATCAAAAAGCACAAATACAAATTTTTTCATAGATAGATAAGTCACATTAGTAGTTACATTTTCATAAAGAAGTCATATATAAAAACTTTTTCACGCATATATATATGTATATATGCTATACTTATTGATGCGTTTTCATCAATCAGTAAGTTTGATCTATAAGTCACATTTATGTTATTTTTAATTAAAAAGGTATGTACAAAGTTCTTGTCATAACTATATTTTTATTAAAATGTCACATATATAAAATGTTACGATTTTTATTTATAGATTAAAAAGTCACATTTTATTGCAATTAATTTAAATATATATAGAAATTATTAATACATAGAACCTAACATAAACACATGGAGAAGAGGAAAATGAGGCAAGGACCGAAAGTGGTGCAAAAAAAGCCAAAAAACCCATGTAAATTGTCGGGATAATTATGGGATTTTAAAGTTTGACCGTATTTTTCTAAATTGTATATAATTTGTTGTGTTTTCCTAATTTTTCCTTCTAAGAACTCATATGAAGTCCAATTTTAAGGTAAAATTATGGAAATAAGGTGTTTATCAACTCTTCCCTCAAAAATCAGGTGCATATGAGCAATTTTGGAAAAATCAGGTATCACCACCCACCCTTACCCCTATTGTTGTCAAACACAACAGACGTTCTTTTTTCTCTCTCCAGCGTGCTCCGACCACCATCGCCATTCTATGAAGCACCACATCATCCTCCTCTTCTCCCATCACCGTTCGCCATTGTTTTCGCGATTCAATTCGCGTGTGAAATCGCTGAAATTTTTCATTGTTCCTCTTTTTGTAAATATCGAGTCTGATTTTTTCTCATTTTGCCAATCTGATTTGTTTTTCATTTTTAAGATTTTTATTGCTTTCAAATCTTCATCTTGTCTATCTAAAAATTAGCGTTTTAGTTCAAATTTTTTTTTTTTCATTTTTCTATTGAAATCAGATTTTTGGTGGTACGGCTGGTGGTTGCGACGATGTTGCGGTGGTGGATATCATGGTGTTGGGTTGAGTTTTCAGTGTTTAAATCAGATTAGGTTTTCAATTTTTGCTTTCATTGATCTAATTTTAGTTTAGGTTTGTGTTTTTGTGTTCATTTCACTTTCAATTTGTTTCATGTTGTTAATTTTCAGTTTTTGTATGAATTACCGACGAGTTACAGTTGTTGTATTGTTGTGACTCGGTTGTTCTGGTAAATTGTGGTTGTTGTGACTAGGTTGTTCGGGCGAATTGTGATTGTTGTGACTAGGTTGTTCCGGCGAGTAGTTGTGCTGTTGTGCTTCAGTTGTTCTGACAAATTGTTGTGTTGTTGTGACTTGGTTGTTCTGGTGAGTTGTTATGTTATTGTGACTTGGTATACTGGCGAGTTGATGTGACTCGGTTGTTCCAGTGAGTTGCTGTGACTCAGTGTTTTGGTAAGTTGCGTTTGATGTGACTCGATATTTTGGCGAGTTGTTTGGATATGAATCAGTGTTCCGACAAGTTGTGGTCATTATGTTGTAATATTGCGATGTCACCAGATTTTCCCATAAAAAAAAAAAAACTAATGTACCTTAATTTTAAAAACTGTGTAAAAAAACATTAGTATTTTTCAAGACTCCCTCAATTTTAAGTCTAAGCCTTATTTATTCAAGCCCATATTATATTTTCACACTCAAGCCCAAGTATAGTTAATTGAGCCCAAAGCTAGAGCCTAATTTAAAATAAGCCAACCCAAACACTTCCTAGAGACCTATTTAACTCAAACTCATTTTGACACATGTTAACAGACTAAGCCATATTCCCAACTAAAACTACCATAGTAGCCGATTTCCTCCCCTCCTCCAAGATTTTCTGAGAACAAGATATCCCATGTTCCCTCATTCCTTTATTTATTTGGCATCAACGTCACACATACACCCACTACATACACACACCCCCCAAAAATACTGCATAACTCTTACCTCAACTATACATACATCCACAATCCAACTCTCTGCATAGAGACATTCATACGAGCACAATTCAATTCTCTGCATTCAACAACTATACATACATTCACTACACACATTTGCACATTCAACAAACAATCATACAATTACCATACACTTTACAATTTCAGCCAAATGAAATCACACCTTTGTACCTGTTCACAAGTATACACACATGCATGCACTGGGAATTTACACACATGAATGCAAACACAGCAGCCACTACTGCCTTATGTTCGAACCTTCGAATCAAACCAAAACCAATAGTGACTTCTGCACTCTCAAACGTACCAGCATTTCCCATAACCACCACAATTGACCCCCTCTATTTTCCTCGACACCCACCGGAAGCCAACACTTCAACCTATACAATTTAGAAAAGTAAAAATAAAAATCGTCCCCAACCTTTAGGTTAAGAACCGGTTTCATCCCCAACTTTTTTTAAGACATCTTATAGGCCCCAACCTTTCAAAAATACACACAAATCGTTCCTATTTCTACTGTTTTGCCAAATTTGTATCAAAATGACGATTATACCTCCCATAAACATTTTAAACTTTTTAAAAAGGTTTAAAAATAATAAAAAACTAAAACAACCCACCCACCCCACGTCTCCCTTGCCACCGGAATGGTCCATTCCGGCGGCCAAAAAAGGGGAGTGAATTCCGGCAGCAAAATGGGGGGGGGGTTCACCCCCCATTTGTGCTGCCATTCCAGCAGCATTTGATGGCAGCCAAATGGGGGGGATTTCCGGCAAAAAAATGGGGGGTAAATCCCCGCACAAATGCTGCCGGAAATGGCAGCCATGTTGCTGCCATTTCCGGCAGAAAAGGGGGGTGAATCGCCCCTATTTTGCTGCCAGAAATGGTAGTAAAAGCAGGGGATTCACCCCCCCATTTGTGCTGCCATTCGGGTAGCACAAATGCTGAATCCTCCCTTTTGCTGCCATTTCCGGCAGCAAAATGGGGAGGATTGACCCCCCCTTTTTGGCCGCAGGAATGGACCGCCGGTGGTAAAGGAGACGTGGGGTGGGGATGAGGTGGGGTGGGTTTTTTTAGTTTTTTATTATTTTTAAACATTTAAAAAAAAGTTTAAAATGTTTATGAGTGGTATAATCGTTATTTTGATAAAAATTTGGCGAAATAGTAGAAATAGGGACGATTTGTGTACATTTTTGAAAGGTTGGAGGCTGTGGGGTGTCTTAAAAAAGGTTGGAGACGAAACCGGTTCTACACGACGCTCTTCCGATCTTGTGGACGATTTACAAAATTAACCCAATAAAAAAAGATAGAGGAACGAGAGAGAGAGAGAGAGAGAAAGAGCAGTCAAGTAGCAGTAGCGACACCATCGCGCTGCCACTGCCAACCGCCACCACTCTACCACCTTCTAGAGATCGGAAGAGCACACGTCTG
>CAVNYN010239184.1:0-77119 GCA_963692815.1 Nyctanthes arbor-tristis | reverse complement strand
TTTTTAATAGAGATAATTAGAGGTTTTACCACTTTTTGAGTGAGTCATTTATTTTACACCTTTAAACAAAAATAATTGCAAATATACCCAAATAATTTGTAAATAGACCCCTCTTCTTTTTTTATGATTTTCTTATGATAATTAAATTATTATTATATTTTAATAGTTTTTTTATACCTTATATTGTACGTATGTGTGTGTATATATATACACACATATCAGCTAAAAACCTAGCCACCACCTATACCTAATTCATCGCCATTTAACATTTTTAAAACCGCCGCCATCTCCCCACCCCCCGTGACCATCACCGCCATCACCACCACCACCACTGCCGCCATCAACCCTAGGAATTTTGTGGCCTTGTCATAAACTAAAGGGGAAGGCGCCGCCTCCCCCTGGCTACCGCTACGAACAGGATAGCAGTGGCTGCTGTCCTCGGAGGTAGCCGATGCTGCGCTAGGAGCTATTGCCGTTGTAGCATGTAGTAGCACTGCTGTGGAATATGTATAGTTGTCGCTTCGGCGGCTGTTCCAGTGGCAATCTTCACATCTTAGTTTTTTCCCCCTTTGAACTTTTCATGGTTTTACTGTTGAATATCTTCAATTTTCTTTTTTTTTTTAATTTTATAATTTTAATTTTCATTTTCCTAGAACTAATCCTGATTTATTATCCTTTTTTTTTATTTTATTACCCTGATTTTCTGAAATTTTTTTTTACTATATGTTTTGTAATTATTATCATGTTTTCTTTGTAATTGGCTTTTTATTGTTGATTTTGTTTCCATTTAAAGATGTTTTGTTGCCATTTCCCTATTGAATTTTTAACTTTTAAATGTTACCATTCTCGTTGTGTTACCGATCTCCCATTTTCTCTTCCAATTTTTCTTTTGCATTTTTTTTGTGGGTTGTCGTTTTGTTACCATTTAATGGTAATGTTACCCATCTTCCAGTTGATTCCTTTTGTTGTGTTTTTGAATATTTCGTTACAATTTCCCCATTGTATTTGTTTATTTTTCGGATGATAACATTTATTCTCTGAATGGTATCATTCGTTATATGAATGTTAACATTTGTTATTGCGTGGTTCATAGCTGAAAGCGATCGCGGCGATGACATTGAAGATGACTACTTTTTTATTGAAAAAATAACTACTACCTCCGTTCCAAAAAGATCGTCCATTTCAACCATACACACATATTAAGAAATGCTAGTTAAAATATTTAAAATATTAAAGTTTACCTATATTTTTCCTATTATACCCTTTTGTTAATGTCAATAAGCAATCAATGAAAAAAAATGCCTTTTAAAATTATGCATGAAATATAAATCATAATCATTTGAGATAAAAAGTGTTGGCATTCTAGAGCCGGAGAGATATGGCCTTCATATTCTGATGGCAGATTCAAGTTGAGCACACGCTTCAATTTTTTTTTCAGCTCATAACTTGGCCTTGCTCCTACTACAGTTTCTCCAATTGCTTTAAAGTCCATGGACTCCTCTTTCATATTGTCACTCATGGACGCATGCTTACTGTACATGAATTTGTTTGTTGAATATATAAGAAACTTAATGAACGGAGGTGGAAGAAGGTTTATGGGTTGCATTAACAAAGAAAAACATTATTCACAAAGCCAACCTTTTGTATTCCCCAAGTCATAAACTATATTACCAAGGTATATTAAGTAGGGGTATATTAGGAACTCTATATATAAAATACACGCCTAAGATAGTAACTAGACCATATTTTGGGACGAAGGAAAAAGGAAAGATGGACCTTTTTTGGGACGGGGGTAGTATTAATTTCTATTCTAATTTATAAAAAATAATAATTAATAATAATAAAATTAATAAAAAATTGAATTTTAACTAAAATTGGCTAGGACAGTTTTACAATACAAAATGACATATTTACAATTAATTTTGAATGAAGGGGTGTTTTTCAAAGCCCTATTATAAAAAGTAGTTTTTATGTAAAGATCCCCATTTTTTTTTTTTTGTACAAAAGGGGAGGGGGATTGTGGGGATTCAAACTCAGGTAATCCCGGTAAAAGGGTTAGACCCTTAACCACGTAGGCTAACCCCTTGATCCAAGAACCCTTTTTAATATGGAACAATTTCTAAAATGACCGAATTCAAAAAAGCAAGTTCAAATATGACCCATTTACAAAACTTGTGAAAAAATGGTTATTTTTTATTTAAATTACATTATTGCCCTTAAGCAATAATTTTTCTTTATATATATATATATATATATATCTACAATTACAATTATGAGTGCTGATTCTCAACACTACAGTTTGATAAAAAAATGTCTTTACAATTTATCTGTATACCTTGACATTTAATCGCTATAATTCTTGATGGTATCTATATATCTATATAGTTACCGTATATCTCGGCAGTTACATACTGTAAATCTAGACAGTTTCCTTTCTCGACAGTTGAGACTCACGCACTGTTTGTGCGTGCAGGCCACGTTCCTCACGTGCCGATAAATTTTGGTTGTCGACCAGTGACATTTGGCTTCATCTCACCATTCTAAACAACTTTTCCTTTTACAACGATGTCGAATTCCTGCACGATCGCTACAGATTTGACGATGAACGTGTGATGCAAGTCTTGATTTGGGATTTCTTCAATTATGAAAATCTACGTTCACGGGCTATTTGGACATTGTTCAGCATATATCAAGGAAGATTGTTATCGGTTCAATTGCTTGGATTGATGCTCGGATGAAGAGATCAAAGATCTGGAGCTTTTAAAATTGATATTAGAATTTTTTTAGGGGCAATTTTGTCTAAAAAGATCGGAAGAGCACATTTTTGTATAGGTTTAGAAAGTGGACATTTTTGAACTTGACATATTAAAAGTAATCATTTTTTTTTCAATTTCCTCTTTCAATATTAAGGTATATTAATGTTTTTTTTTTTGGGTAAAAGTCAAGTGTCAAATTGTGACCTTATTATGATTGACCAATTACTGTAACCTTATTTTAACTAACTATTGTGATTATGACCAATTATTGTGACTTTATTGTAACTAATTATTGTGACCTTCGATTACTCACAAATTAGTACGGGACAACTAGTCACCCCTAGAGGTGGGCATCATAACTGAAAAACCAACAAATGTCAATTTTTAGAGTCGACGGGTTGGTTCGTGTGGTACTATAGCCTTGCTGTGTGGTCTTGGCCATTTGTATATTTGTATCGTATGGCTCACGAGTGGAAGCTAAACTAGTGATATGCCGGAGCTTTGTACATTTGTACCTTTGTCATATGTTGATCTTCCTTACATTATTTTGCGTGGGCCAATGCATGTTGTTATTCACTGAATACTTTATACTCATCCCCTCTTCTACATTCTTGTAGGTATTAAATTAAAGTTATGTGGCCGGATCGTCCCAAAGGTAGAGAATATACAAGTATGTGATCGAGATTTCGGCGCGTGGTAGAGGTTTTCTTGTGGGTAGCCTACAATACACTTAATTATCAGAGTGCGCAACGAAAGCGTCTCAATACTTTTGAATTGTATTTGTAAAGTCTCGCCCTCGATTTTGAATTGAGATATATATTTAAATGTTTCAGCTATTGTTAAAATTAGAGGGGTGACAGATGGTAGTGTTCTGAGACATAGAGAATGTATAGAGAGACTTTTAAGGTAAAGAGAAGAAATGATCGATCAATTATGTGGAGGTGGGGTGGGGTACCCAATTTTCAAAAATTGTCATTCCTGCCTGATTTTTCGGAAGAGGTGTTAAAAAGCCCTTAATTCCCTAATTTTACCCATTGGCCCCAACCAAGAGGACCTGAAAATAGAGTTGGGATTCTTCGAGCATATTATTATTATTATTATTATTATTATTATTATTATTATTATTATGGCAAATTTGAGCATATTATTTTTATTATTGCACTTTAAAAAGAATAAAAATAACGTATACAAATAATTAACATAAATTTTTTTCTCATCCATATCTTAATCTATATATACACACACACACACTATAGGTTAAACCCCTTTACGAAAACATTTGAATTTAAAAAAAAAAATATTTTTTTCGAAGTATTCAAATATTATGTTAGTATCCTTTGAATTTATTTATTTTGTTTAAGGAGTAGGGTGGTTATATTGACACAACATCTTTTACTAACCACACCACATTTTAATTATACTCACCACCCTTTATGTTTTTAATTCTTTGTACTTATATCATTAACTTATTTTTATCATATTCTTATTTTAACTTCTTATTATCATGACATTTTGTATCGAATGATATTTTGATTCTAAAAATTTCATTGCAAGAATTGCTTAAAATTTTTAAATAAACAAAAATATAATATCTAATGATACACAACTACATATTTTTATATCATTTTAAGGTACACAAATCAATTTTTTTAAAAAATATTCGATCATTAAGAACATGAAGGATAATTAAGCAAAAATTTTGAGAAAAAAGTAGTAGAAACTTTTAAGGGCTTAAATAATATAAGAAAAAAAAAGATTAGGGATATTCACATAAATAAAAATGTGATGTGTTTAGTAAAATAAGTGGTGCAAATAGTAAAATAAGTGGTGTATACATAATTAGCCTAAGGAGTATGCTTTGAAGTTAGGAGCACATTTCATACTTAAATTTCTAATTATTATTATGTATAACTATTAGCAGTACTTTTTAAATTTTACGACTACATAAAGAAAATTTTAATTGAAATTATATGGCTATTGCTAGCCGATATTGCAATATTAATTAGTTTATTATATATTAATTCTTCTGCATGAAATCTGTTTTAAGTTTAATTGGAAAAGGAAAAAATGCAAAATGTCTGAGCCCGTGTTCGAACCGGGGACCTCTAGTGTGTGAGACTAGCGTGATAACCGACTACACCACCCAGACCCTTTTTTCTGATTTTCTTCCTTTTTTCAATTACTAACGATGAATTTATTTTCTGCTCCCCCCCCCCCCAACCCAAAAAAAAAGAAAAAGAAAAATCCACCCCCAAAAAACACACACACAAAAAAAAAAAAAAAGAATCCGTTTGTACTTGACAATAAACGTCGTTTCTTCTTGCATATTGGTGGTGAAGTCCTAAAATTATAAATTCATATAATTATAATAACATGGTTCATTAAAGAATACTATTGTTACGCCCATACGATCCACAAGATAGACAATAGATAATGTATAAAATTTGATTGTGAAATATATTCAATATATATACATAGGAATAGCAATAGTACTCGAACAGGTCAAAGATCCCAATCCCCATTCCTGCTCGGCGAGAAGATTTTATTTACTCTAGTGTGTTAGTTATATTTACATGTGTACATTAATTGTAAAATATAATCAACATACAATTTTATTTATATTTGCAGTACTTAAATCAAATTTATTATCACCATTATCCTTTCTGACAATATATAGCAAAGCTAGCGATTGGAATCTATTGTGGGTGGGTGAATCGCTTAGCTACACTATTCACTCTCTTCAAAATACTTAAGGTCTTTTAATGAGAGTGAGTGGACTTATAATGATAAGTATAGAAGGGGAAGTAAAGTGGAGATAGGGATGTCACCACATGCACGGATTGAGAAGACGCCTCGTTCCAGGGCTGTCGTACCATTTCACACTCAAAGTGGTCGCTTTGCTATCAGAGAGGAGAGCAAGTCGCTTTACTAGAATAGGAGAATTACCTCGCTTCTAGAGTTGTTAGTGTGTAGTGACTTGGAATGTTCGTAGGAAGTTGCTAAAGCTGTTGACCAAGAAGAGCCGCGTCCCAAGGGGATTCACTCTCTTCACAACCACCCGCTTCAAGCCTAAGAGGTCGCCTTGCTATCACTTGGGAGACGCTTCACTTCACTGTCGCTTACGTGCAATTAGGCAGAGGGGTCGTTAGTGAGATTAGTGCTAATGTTTGTAATAACTAATTTTCCCCCTTCTTTTTCTCTATAAATAGGGGACATTTTGTAACAGAGAATATCATCATTATTTTTTACAATAAACACTTTTCCATTTTTACTCTCTAGAATCTGATCAACTTTATGTTCGGATTACTTTCGATAAAAAAAATAAGTTTTTCTATACTAAAGAGTGCTACTACAACTAGCGGGACTAACAAATACCGTATGTACATGAAATTAGAGATGACATTCGTGTGAGAAAATAATTAGTACACACACATATAAATCAAGAGACTTCAAAAGTTATATATATGGATATATATATATATATACATATATATATGGATATATATTACAGTTAATAGATTTCTATCTCTATACACGTATTATGTTTTGTTAAAGTTATTTATTTACTTTTTTTTTTTTTTTAGGAAATGTTTTATTAAAGCTGAGGGGGAAATAAGTTCATTTATTAACGGGTATAACAAAATATTGCCAATGAGGACCCGTTAATAAATGAACTTATTTCGCCCTCAAAATAAATGAGAGAATTCGAATGTGAGAAAAAATAGCATATATAATATTGGTTGCCACTAAAATTTATGTTCAGTGCAAAGAAAGGTTTGAAGTATCATAAAGAGTGATATTCTTGTTCGAAAAAATAGGTTGATATGGCAAAAACTCCAGTAACTCGAACACGAAGCAAATCAGAATATTTCAAACACGAACCACGAACAGAGGCTCAAACACGATCTGGAACCGTTGTTGCTCCCTCTCAATTTGAGATGCTTTAGGGACTACAACGCACATGGCTTTCGCGGATTAATCAAGCCTCAACCCGGATTCTCAAAGCACAAATGAAATCGGGATAGGAACTTCGAGAACCATTATATAAATTGCAAAACTTCACGAAAAGACACCAAAAATTCGAAGAAGAAATGCTTCTGTTCATTCACTGGAAAAGATCGTACCGCAAGCTATAAGCCGTGCGGCCGTAGGGCTTACGTGCATGCTTCTAGTTTTGATTTCCAAAACCATGAGGCCGCATGGTTTATTCCCAAAATTTTCCTTTTTTTTTTTCCTCGACAAAAATATATTTGAACAATAATCTTCAACAATTGTTTCATGTGGTGTGCCCGGGCCGGAAGTTGTTTAACAATACATCCTGGAGGTTTTTGAAAATTACCATCATAAACAAATGATTGACAATTAGACAGAATTTCAATGTATTATTCCACTAAACTATGGAAAAATTATCTGATCTCACAGAGCAGGCAAGTGGACAAAGAATTTGGGTAATTCCAAGAACTCAACTCCTATGATCTATTCTAATCTATTGATTACACACCAGATGATGATAGCAAATTAAATCAAAGGATTCATCCAGAAAAAAAAAAAATTAAGTATACAAGAAGAAAGACTGAAAAATCATGCGTAGAATTTGAGCAAAAGAATCCAAAGAACAAGAAAACCTAGGAAAATTTTCAAAAACCTCCCGGACCGGGAGGTTATACGGATTAATCAGAAATGGCAACCGCAACAGAGGTAGAAGAAGCACAAGGTGGAAACAAGAACAATGGCTTCTACTACATATACAATCTTGAAGATAACATCATCCACTAGCCATATCTGAAAATTCACTCCTTTCCATTTTGCCGGAGAAGGAAAGAAACCCCTCCACGACCACCAGTCAACGCTGCTCAGTTTCTTTGTCGACCAAATCCTCCACATTCTCTTCTTCCCTCCCCCTCTGGGTATCATTTTCTTAGGAGGTGTGAGCGATTATATATGGTGCTGAAAAAACAGAATGCATTGGAGCATAGGATTCATCATCGGCACTGGTATCAAAGGATATTTGCTGGCCGAAGCCCATAAAAGTAACGTTATTATATATGGGTTTTTCTGGTCGAGCTCGCTTTTTAAAGGAGAAAAAGAAGATAAAATCATGTTTGGTCGACGAGTCGACTCTCATAATTAACAACAGGTTTGAAAGATTATAATAAACTTTATGTCCGGTAGTGCTTGATTTCTATTCAAGTGATTTCTCAACGGCTAATGGCCGGACGAGTTAATTATTCATAATTATTAAATTAGCTGTCCTAATGAGCTGTGATTTCTCAACATTTGCTCATAGCCTCACACACGCTCTTTGTACATCTTTTCTTCTTTAAAATAAATTCCATTCTAATAGTCACTTTGACTACAAAATCATCTTCAAAATTCAAACAGAAATTATTTCGTGTCGGTCATTAACATCTTATAGCACCAACGGCTAACCCACCTTCAAAGTAAATCAAGAAAAAAATAAAATAAAATTTACCCTACTATTAGTGAGTGCCAACTGTCAGCACAGCAAAACCCCAAAAATAATCTCCCGCTAAATGTATAGCGGTATTATCCCGTCATGCACACGTGATGCCCGACCATTGGGAAACCTGTATATAGTGGACCCCTATGTGAGGGGAGATCAGGACTGCACAAAACCCGCAGGCCGCTTCTATATCAATGATAACCAATTGTCACTGTATGACTCCAATTGGTTGGCGTTAGAACGGGAATGGCAATTGTACGATCATTATACAAAGAACTCAGCTTTAAAATCAACTTATATAAACAAATGTCATCCAACGTTCGTATAAACTCACGAGATATGCCCTTCGTGAGCCATGTAAGTTATGGATAGACCATCACTGCTACTTTCTTCTTCTTGCATGGTTCCATCAACGACAAGTAAGGCCGTAAGAACAATCGCATGTATTGCACGGTGAATTTGCGGTGTCCAATTATCTCGAGAATAATAAGCCTATATTTACATTCAAATTCAGAAAAATGATTAATTTGCGTGTCTGTATTGGGAAGGGGAAAAAAGGTGTCTTACAATAGTTTTAGAAATTTGCACTTTCACCATCAATTTCTAACTCTTCCTACGCAATATACATCATCGCTTATATTTGAATCTTTCTGTAAACAATTAACCTAGCACCATTCTAATTGTAAATAAATACTAGAGACATGAATTTTAAGCAAACAATGAAAGGGAAGTACCGGAAAAATCAAGTGGCCAATGATTTGTCCTTCCTCCCAGCCAGAATCATCGATATCTGGAGGCCCCGACTGAATGCCTGGTTGAAGAGAAGTCGTGTCTGGAACTCTGATACAAACGGGAACCAAGACAATACAACGATGGGTGTGAATATAATCAGTCCCATTACGCACTCGTATGCTCTCGATAACTCCATCACTGAATCCCAAAGTTTTAGGTGCTTCAGACAGGGTGCACATGCTTGAGAAATCTGAGGTTGGGAGTAAATGTAAGAACACTACAAATCCAGCTTCAAACTGCTCAAAGCAGTAATGCTAGAAAATAACATGATTTTCAAAAAGGATACAAAAATTGAGTCAAAAGATTTTGTCGACTAACTGGTGGAATTTTACTTACTAGGATAAGGGCCCATCCAGTAGGCATGAAGGCAAGGATAGCGGCGAATATATCAGTCACAGCAAGGCCAGCGACCACAAATAATACCGTCATGACAGATACAAAACCAAGGAACAAAAGTGCTTTCAGAATCCTAAACGTAAGCTGGAAATCTGTACCAAATCTTCGTCTGCCCATGGACACCATCTGTTTGTATACAAATTACAAAAAACCAACATAAGAGAACACATTCTGAATAACGGAAGTGGGTTAACAGTATTATTAAGTGATGCCTCTTTGGGAGATACTCTTGCGCCTTCATCAAAGGGCTCGTTTTTTTCTAATTCCTTTTTCAAAATCCTAGCAGTCACCTCCTTTTTGGTTATTGGTAAGCTCATCAGAGGCCTCTTCAATCGATTTTGATAAAGCTAGAATGCTACTTGTTGACTGGAATATGGTCCAAAGTTTTTCCGTAGAAGTATGAAGTCAACCATGACAAGAATTGCCAATATAAAGAGACCCGCGAAAATGGCTTCAGTATTTGGGACAATGAAAGGGAATCATCATGCATATTAGCCGATACGAGTCCACGGCTTATTGTTCCCACCACTTGTGTGATTGTGCCACGTGTCTGACTAGTTAAAAGATTTGGACACGTGGCGCAATTACATGGGCAGTCAGCACAATAAATTTTGCCCACCGTGGGCATTATACCAGTTTTGAGCTAATTGACTTAGAAGATGCAAACAATCCCATATTGGTGATAATAGCCTAATACGTACAGATTAACAATCAGAAAGCGTACCTTTAGCACTACAAGAGCAACTGCCATGACGAACCAAGAAAGTCCATAAACCTGTAGAAATGATTTTAATCAAGAAAAACGGTAAACGAGTGGACAAGATCAAAGGGAATAGAAACTAGGTAGAGATGTAAGATATATTTACCAGGATACTCTTGCTCTGGTGAGATATCTTAAGCTGATAAACAATCCCATATTGGTAGATGAAAAATCTAAATGCAAGAATAATCTCAAGAACTCTGCCCCTTATATTTGTGTATTTTAGGTGTTCCTGTTCTCCATACCACCAAGATTCCCAACTTTTATCAGGTGATATCCCAATACCACCTCGGTTACCCATCCATCTTTCCCAATCCGTCCAATCATCCACTGTTTTCTGCCACTCAAATCCAGATGGGTTGAAGACAAATGGAGCAAATAACCATGAAGCGACGAGGAACCACATTGAAAACGTAATGAAGAAGTATAACGAAGAACTGCGATATGAATGGCCATAGACTTCATAAACAATCAGCAGAATGAAAAGCTCTAACCCTTTTACAAAGTGACTACGAGAGTACATTCTGTAATTTTCAGCAAATTTGGCATGGAAAACAACAAAACCCCGACCAGTAGCTCGATATTTAGAACCTCCATGCAAAATTGTCCTCCCAAAATAATGTGCTTTTGTTCCAAGCTGAAATGTAAAGAACACAGATGCCAGCTGTAACTGCATAATAATAAAGTCACCAACAGCAGTACGAAATCCTCTTTCTAGGCCAATTTCCATCACCATAGGCATCACAAGCAAAAATCCTAGCTGAAAGAAAGACTGGGTAGCCAAAGCTTCTTCAAGTGCTTTGCTCTGACGGATAGTTGGTTCTTCTAAAATTCTCCTCTCCAATCCACTCAGGACCATATACAGTCGCCCGTATAAGAAGATGTATACAGTAAGCACGGTAACCTGAGAATGTTTCAAAATGAAAATCTAACCAAAAGGAGAAACCTTTAAGAAGCATAACTGTGAAACAGAAAGAGAAAAAAGGGACACTTCTTACTCAAACTGCATTATGGTAGATTTACATATAAAATAAGAAAATAGAGAAGAACTGGAAAGTCTCAAAAGGTTTAAGAATTAGAACAATATGAAAACTAAAAGATCCCATAAGTATAAAGAAAAAGTTAAAAAGTTAAAAGGAAGCAGGAAACATAAATGTCTATGTTGTTGAAAGGCATTAACAACCTCGTACTAGAACCAGTTTCCGATAGCAATTTGCATTTCATCATCAAATAATCCCACGTTCATACAGTTGTCCTTATCATGGAGATAGGAAAATTTTCCAACATGATCAAGTAGAATTTCAATCAAGATATCATTCCAATTATTTACCCAAACTGCTAGGCCCCCTTTCAAATTACGAAAAGGAAAGCGACCAGTGTTATTAATATTTCATTTGCAAAGATACTGCACTTGTATTTTTTTGTACTTGACAATTTTTTTTTTCTTTTTTGTTTTTGGTTTGGTGGGGGGGGAGGGGGGAGTGAATTGGCCAACAATGATCTAATGCCATATATCTGGCGGTATTATGCCGACAGATGTGTGTCATCTAGCATGTCACATCACAGGGTATGATGTCGCGTGCCAGCTGAATGCCGCCAGACATTTGGCTTTATATCATTTTCAGTGAATTGGCTGTTATGTATAATTACATGCTGTGTAGAGGGTATGTTTCATAAGTTTTCCTAATCTTAGATTAGCTTTTTGAAAAAACTCAATTATCACCTTCTCAACCTCATTATTATGACATCATACAAGGACAGCAGAAGTAATCAATTGCTAGACAAAGGCTTCTTGGTTTTGAGCATAGTAATGTTGATCAATGATATTTTGGAATTGGGGGGGGGGGGGGCA
This sequence comes from Nyctanthes arbor-tristis, assembly GCA_963692815.1. NCBI lineage: Eukaryota > Viridiplantae > Streptophyta > Magnoliopsida > Lamiales > Oleaceae > Nyctanthes > Nyctanthes arbor-tristis. The sequence continues at coordinate 65,099 of CAVNYN010239184.1, read as the reverse complement.
CTTATTCAAACAATACATCTATTAGCAAAGAAATGTAAAATCCATAGTCAAACAAATGTAACGTGTCGAATAATCTCACTTACCATACTGCTGAAGTAAAATCCAACAGTTGTGAAGTAGAACGATAACATCCTGTAGAAATCAAATCGACGTCCAAGCCGATAGACATCTCGGCTAAGTGTCTGCTCTCCATTGCCATTTGCAACCTTTGCCTCAAATAGAGATATCTGATTCATACCAACATCTCTCCCCTTGCCTACTTGGATGTACTCATGATGTGTCACATATCCCCTTCGCAGAGTTGAGTTATAACCTGAAGATAGCGACTCAATCAAACATCAAATAATGCACGAAAATCTTCTGTCTAACGAGGAAAATATTGAACAGTAGTTACCAGAAAATACGTCTTCACTCAAGTTAATTATTCTCGAAGCTTTGCTTATGCCACCTCTTGTCAAATGAAATAGTCTGTCAAAGATATCAGGATGCCCATAGTGGAACCTTACCCTGTGGACATAAACAAGTAGTTATAGTGCCATGTGCTATCACTACAGATTACTTGGATTTCATTTCAAATGTCACATAAATCCACACCGCAGTAAACATCAACCACTGACTTTTACAGATGGAATTAGGGAAAGCACATAGTAAGCTAACTGAAGACAGAAGTTTTGATAAAATGTGATCTGCATATTAAGAAACAAAATCTAACACAACAAACTAAGCAAAATGTAACTCCTCTGGATTCCAGAGGAGGTTTCTATAGTTAAACATTCCTAGTAACATCAAAAAGTGAACATACGGATCCTATTACCAATCATACGGATAAAAAATAAAAAAATAAAAAATAAAAAAAATAAAAAGATAAAATCCAGTGAACAGAAGCTTCTCGGACAATGTATCACCCATAAATGCCTATAGAGTTGAAATACTTGACATATATTACTAATATGCTAGGCTCATGGCAGGATGTAGGGATATATCAGTCATTAATTAGAAGAATAAACAAAATAAACATTAGAAATTCAGGAGAAGTATGGAATTATTTGGTGAAAAAACTTAATAGAATTTGTATGACTTGAATATAGTAAACCAAATATAAACTTTGCAAGCAGCAAGTGCACTGTGAAAATAAACATTCTTTGAGCTGCTCAAATTAAATACACTGCAGTGTGCAATTAAGGACAAAGCCAGAATGAATATATTTAACTACTACAGTCAAAAAGTAGGCGCACTTATACAAGGTCAAGCTTCTTACCTTGTACTTGACTAGATTGCAAGTTAGTCCACCTTTTTAATACTTATGTGGCAGCACACGCACACAAGAGTGCGGCAATGCACATCTCTTTATCGAAGTTCTCACATTTTTATCGTTCATAAGTGAAATTGTGCAAAAGATTGCACTTTACTGAGATTAATTTTCTTATTCGAGATATTAGCATCATATAAAGAGCGTAAAACTCAATTCAGTTTAATGCAAATGAAGAAATGACAATTTACATTTTGATGCCAGTATTGGAGAGCTTACCTCAAAGGGTTCGCCAAAACTCTTTGTCCAATTGTCACAAAACTAGTTTCTTGGTTGGACATGAACCAGGCAAGTGAAGAAACACTATATGTCATCAGAAGAGAGTATAAGCATTTGTAAATACTGTAGATATAATGTAAGCACATATATTGCTTCTCTACAGAGGTGTATTTGACTTTCATGTCAAATTACAAACCTTCCAGTAAAAATATGCTCCCTTAATCCTAATATCGTTGGCGTTCGTTGTCCATGGTGTGTTTTCACTAATTCCTCAAGAACATTTCTCATTTTGAAGGCTTCCTCAAAATAATTATCCTGAACAACAAAAATTATTATTCTAGTTAGTATTGGTTAGTTGAATGGTATTGTAGAATAATATAAATATGAATAGTAATTATTCTAGAAGAGTATTTGAAGTCAAGTTAGGTTGTTGCCAAGAGAATAAATCACCAATTATAGAATGTTCAACCATTAATGGTAACAACATAAGAAACAGCAGCCAGCCGAAATGGAATTAAGAATGCATATCCGAAATTAGCCATAGCAAGAATAATGGAAGGATCACAGAGGAAAAAAGAAAGTTAAAAAACATAGGAGTATCGATTTTTTAACTCTGACAAATCTAAGTTCTGTGGCTTTAAGAAGAATGCCAAAGATTCGGGCTCAATAACTTTCATATATGAACATCTACCACAAAATTAAAGGTACTAAAAAAACAATCATGTTGGTAGCAAGAAATCTCATGCTACAATTTAAGGTTTGATCTTCAAGAACAACAAATAATAACCTCAACCAAATAACCAAGAAGAAAACACCAATCACAGAGTACTAGCATAATATGGAAAGGTCAGTGTCTCCCTGAACAAATTGGAAAGCAAAATAGTGGTGAAAATGCAAGAATTAAAAACTTCAGGACTACATATAATTTTCAAAGAGATTAGAGCTCATATACAAAATTTTGAAATATCAAGAACCAACTTGCATGAATCTGAGAGTTACAAATATCAGGCAACTGCAGAAATTAAGGACAAATTAGTGAAAAGGATGTGCCTTTTATGCAATTTTGAACAGAAAAATATGGCAGAGAGATGAAGGCTTCTAGTTCTAGCTGCATTTTCTAGCCAAGTAAAAACTTTAGGATTTAAAATGATTTTAGGGCTAAAATGACATATTCGAACTTAAATTCCCCATTTCTAGCACAAATTAGCGTTGAGTGCTAACATGAAACTTAGTCAGTGATAAACTCCTCAGTGCAAATACACAACAACAAGAAAGAAAAATGAGACTTGTTTTCCTATTTCCTCTGCTCTTTTTCTGCTCATTCAGCTATGTTGCCTACACTGCAATAACATAAGAACCGATCTTTCTTGACAACCAGTTTCAGGTTTTCATTTATTCAAGTACACTTAGTACAGTTCGGTCCATCAAGTGCTCTAAAAAGTTTGCTTTGCTCGTAAAGTTGGAAGTTTAGCCTCACCTCCAAGCAAGTGAGCAACTTTTACTTTTTAAGATTTGGGTTCAGTTAAGCCCTTTTAAGCTTGGCAAAAGCTTCAAATTTCACCGCAACACTTATTCACACTTTATGTTTTTTAGGACCTTAGGTGCATCTAAGAGATGCATAATCCATAATGGTTTCTTCTGTTGAGTTATTTACGAACGTATACATGTTTTTTAAGCATCGATGGTAAACACACCTAACTTTTATTTATACATATTATAAGAACATATCAAGTTGTCAATGAATCAGCGGCATGCACATTCATTGAATAATTCGTTTATACTCAAATTTCATATTGCAACTAATATCTTGAATTTCTGGACTTGATCAAATTTTGGTTCACAACACACACACACACACACACAGAGACATGCCACTATCTTTGTTTCTGGTGATTTTATTTGCATTGATATGAGCTTTTTGGCGGAACAGTCCTTCTAGCCTCACCAATCATGGAAGCTTTTACATCCTTTTTCATCTACTAATTTGAATGCAGGACTGAAGAGAAGGAATTAAAAAGATTTGGCACGAGCATGAGAGAAATTGCTTCGTCTGAATGAAAGGAAATCTTGGCAATTTGAATTAATTAATCCTGGAACTATTAACAGCCATATCGAAAGAAATATAAGAGGTACTTTTACCTGATTCATGTCTATGGTCTGCAATGCTTCTCCACGAGTAAAAATAATTGCATGATTTTGATTTTCAGGTTTCCCTTCACCAATTTCATTAGGAGGACCTGGAAGCTTGATACGATAAATTTCCTGACATTCAAAAGACATTTGCAAGGTATGTTACAATTAAAGCATTCAACAGAAAAATCTAATTCCATGACATGTTATGATATCATATCCGATTCTTCCAGCAAAAGTGATCCTCTGTTTAGCATACTCTCAAAATCATACCTCATCCAACTTGTCACCTCCCTTGACAAGTACAGAATAATAAACCTTATCAGTTTTTCCATTGACCGGCTCCTCCCTTTCATCTATGTAAGCAACACGCAGAGATGGATACCTATAGATCATTACGTCATATTTGTCAACATACTGAATCGCATATATAGTTGGAAATACAATCTTAATGCAACTTACGTCAACATGAGATTCAGAATATTGACATAACAACTTCGGTCTCGGGAGTCACTGGACTTCTTCTGTGCACCATAAATTTGACACGATACAACATATGTGAACTTCAGATCTGCAAAAGCCTGTGCTTGTTCCTTAAGTATTTTTTGGCCCCGGTGATTTTCATCAGTGGTCCGATAGCCACCAAATAGAGCTGCAAAGCAACATAGAGAAATTAAATTAAAAATGGATTTTAACTCCTGAGCTCATATTTGGTAATTGCAGAGAGAAACTGAAGTAACCAGGTGAAATAGGTACTCTGAGATTCTAATATAGTAATATAAGATTAGAGATATATCCACCAACCATTATCATTTTCATCAGCAAAATCTAGAAAGCACTGGAGTTCTAAAGCGTCCCGGTAGTACATCATCCCTCGCACTGGGGCCAGTGAGAAACATGTAAATAAAGTGGCCAATGTAAAAGTGAACGTAAGATCAACTCATAAATTGAACTGTGAGGTTTTGTTTGTATCCTTACCTGTCCGGAAAAGCGTCTGACCTCTGCAAGACACCCATTGACGTTCCAAATCCATTGTGTCTTTTTCAGCATACCCAAGTTTTGGATCTCTGATGCGTTCCTCAAAATTTCTCCATTCATCTTTTCAACAGCGAAAGTGTGTCAGATCATTAAATGCTGCCAAAACACACGCAGCAAAAAGCAATTATTTTGGAATTAACCTGGATAAATTCTTTGAAGGTAAAATGGGATTGTTATGCCATCTTCATTTTCCTGCTTAAGCTCCTCTGCTGAATAAAGAACATCTTCCTTATAGTATGGTGTCAAAACACTGTCAAAAACCGAAGTGGCATTAGCTTGAGTTGCAAGAGAACGGAAAAATGCCCAAGTAATCCGTTCAATAGAGAAAGAAACAAATAGGAAATCTGAAATTAAAACTTAAAAAAGGGAGAAAAGGCGGGAAGAGAGACGGGAGAAAAAAAAGGAAAAGAGCAATAGAATGAAGACTACCCCAATATTGCAATTATATTATCTGGAAGCACACATACTAAAGAAAGTCAATATTAAAAAAGAAAGTTGACAAGATTTTGGTCTGCTTGGAATCATTTTGACACCATTAACTTGTCAGCCCTTTGCATAATGAAATGTCACGGTTGTGTGGCTATAGTGTGATTTCGTTTCATTTTCCATCAACAAACATTTATTTTTGAAAAATAGATTGTTCCCAAGTCTGATCACGAGAAAGAACTATAATACCTAGTCATTTACAAACTATTTTATGTTCAATTCGAAGAGAATGCAATTAGTCTTATGATGAACCTTTTGATGGAGGCAAACAAAGGCAATTGACTGGACCATCTTTAGGAAAACTTTAAGAATATTAAACAACTAGATCCGAACACTTCTTTCATAACTTTGGCAGGATTGGTTCTCCTCCTCCTTGTTGGGTTAAAATTCAGGATGTCTCTGGGGACTACTTTGGTAGATCTACACTGCAGCTACAAAAATCTTTCTTTCTAATTTTATCCTCTTCAGGGACTTCATTACAATAATATCCTGCGCTTAGAAGTTACATGTTCTTTTTTATCAACACATTTTCTTCATTTATCAGAAATCAATTTTGTTAGTATGACAAATAGAAGTTGTTTGATTCTCATGATGTTGTCATTTATCAACATATTCTTTATCATTTATAGGTGTTCGATTCTCATGATGTTTTCCCGTTATAATTCTACCAACCACTTGATATGACATCTGCCCAACTCAATCACACACTTCATGGGACCTACTATATCTCTACCATTCATTCTATGTCATTATTATAATGAGTAAACATAATGAGAATCAAACACTCTTCATAATTGTTCTAGTTGAAACCTTTTCAGACAAGCCAATCTTGCAGCATCAACTACATGAATATAAGTGAAACATAACTAAGAGGCAACAAAATGTTGAGACTTGCAATTTAAGAACTCACCTAAAAGAGAGCATATTACAAACTTTTGGAGCATTGGGCATGGTCATAAATAACGAGTTCGCAAAAAAGGTGATGCGTCGACGAGCTTCTAGATTCGTAGGCACATTTATTGCTGATTCCTTGATGGTTAAAAGCAAATGAAGTCTGACAAACTGTGGAGGAGGATGAGAAATAAAACAAAACACACCAAAAGGAAGGGAATGGATCAATGCCCGGAGAAAATCAGGAAGTGAGGAACAAGTTAAACAGATCTCTGGGTGACAATTACCTTTTCTCTCCATAATCTTTTCTCTGAAAGGCCAATATTCACCCGATCAAACTTCTGCTCAAATTTGAGAACTCTATAAAAAGAAGAGAAATTAACATTTTTAAAATATGAGATATAACATAATATCAGTGGTGTAGCAAAAGAAGTTTCCTCGGAAACATACTCATGCCCATTATTCATTACATCCTGAATGATGATCTCTATAATATCTTGAAGTTTGTTTATGATCTGAGATTTATATAGTTCAGGGTCTTCATAGTCTGATACCTGCAAAAGTAAAATAGTTTAGGATGAATATTATCATGAAACATTTAGTTTACAGCACTTATTCAGAAGAAAATTCAGAATTGGAGAAGCATAAAGTTATAAAGCTTACAAGTAGGTTTAAAAATTTATCCAGCTTGTCACTGAATAAAGGCAATCCACTCATACTAAACTCAGTCAAGAATCTTCTCTGTCGTATACTGACTTCCACTTTATGACATATTTGCCGAATAACTCTAATGACAGAGCAAAAGTGCAAACAGTCAGTCATCTGAGTAACAAAGGCCAAGCCGCCAGATTAATTTTTCCGTGATGATACAATCAAATATGACTTCCTGGTATTCAATATTTATTTTAAAAAAAAAAAAAGAAAAAAGGAAAAAGCTGCCTACTAATAACTCTTACTCTTTCTCCTCTTCATCTTCTAGAAAGGCAATTAGCACATCCCGCAGTGTCTCATAGCATTCAACTATTGCAGTATACATAAATTCATCATTCTTAATTTTCCTGAAGAGATCATCATCTTCGTTCTCCTTGAAATCTTTAGCCATATCCAATGCTATTGGGATCTAATTTATAAATCAAAATGATGAGTCAAAATCGGAAATGCACTGACCATTTATGAATAGAAAACCATTTGTATTTTACCTTACTAGCAAGCAAGAAAGGAGGCCACTGGACAACAGTGACTTCACTCGGTGAATATGGGACAAGAAGCAGATCTCTTTCCCTAAAATTTGAAAGCCATACTCAAAATGAAATTTCTTTGACCAAATGTCATATAAAATATATGTTATGGAAGCAAAGTACTTTAAAATGACGATCTCCTTCAAATTACTCCGGACATGAAAAAAGAACATATCCTTCAAATTTAAATAAGCAAAATGTCATATATCAGAGAGCAAAAGTACAAACATGTGGCTGATCAAGTCCTCATTTCGCATGGATAATATGAACTCATTCCAAACTTGAGAGAATTTTGCAATATTCCTTCTTTCCAGCGTGTTATCCTGCCAGAACCATTTCCACTCATCTATAATCTCCAAATGCTAATGGAAAATTATTGTCAAACAGACAGAGACAGAAGAAAGTTTGCAGAAACAGAACACAAACCAAAACATAGCTAGCTTGCACATTTGACAAAAGATGTCCAGAGAGCCATAAGATCTCAAGAGAATGTAAACAGATAAGTGCAGTACCTGTTGATGTCGCTTCATTTCCTCTTTCGAATATGGGACAAGACGTTCATTGAAAGCAGTAGGAACAGCTTCAAATCTTGATCTTAACATCCCCAGTGTCCTTATCTGCAATAAACAGAATAGCAGACAAGAAATCAAGATACACCTCTGATGCTCTGTGCATATCAACAAAATCAAGATTTCTGTGCTGAAAGGCACATATAAAAAATTGTCATGACCAAATATTCCACGTTTACATAATTATATGAAGTCAACATATCATGCTAAAGCACAATGACCACTAACCTCACCAAGGTGACTGAATGCCCCTTGGATTCCACCAATAACTGTTGAGAAGATGGCATACCATATTTGCGTATCCATAAAATAGACCTAGATACAAATTTATATCTCATTGGTTTTAACTTTTGAGATTGCAAACTAATCAAAAAGATTTATTTTGATAAACAGTTCCGACATATACCAGAATGACTGGAGCCCATATTGCAAGAACAACGCCAATATTATTTGTAGCTGCATCATGAGTACACACATAATGATTGAATCATATCCTTGAGAGCAACAAGGAACTGGATCTACCCAAAAAGTTTCTGGAATATTACCATTTGGAAAGAATTCGTGCCAATCATAGCTGCTGACGGAGATATTCATGATTGTCTGTGTTGGTTCAATTAATGGCAATATCTGTTCAAGAAAAGTAAATTTTGTAGAAACCAAGTGTGAAAATCGAGTATATTTCAATAATAGAATAACATAAAGCATTTTTGGGAATACAAGCTCATGATCATGGCCAAAAGAAAAAAATATGGAGAGAAATAGGCCAAATCAACAGCTTAAGAGCTACTTATAAGTCACAGTTCATTTGTTCAAACAAGCTCTCTGAGGGGACATATGACATTCTACAAGGAAAACAATATTTCATGTTTATCTCAAAAAATTGCACATAGATGGATACTTTAGGAGATTGCTGAATAAAATATGGGAATATAGAATATTCATGCAAACATGTAAAAGCCTAGACAAGACGTGCAAAAGTGGTTATAGAAGGTGTTCTTATGGCCCCTATGCTTTGTGCAGTAGATGCCAATTTTATTTTATTTCACGAACCACGAGCACGTCATAAAACTTCTTCCCTGCTTCACAATTGGTATAAAAGTTATTTGACGTAAACGTTTCTTATGCTAGCACATATGTTGTGATGAGATATACTTCAATACTTTGAAGAAGATTTTGTGCTGGAATAATAATGCCTCATGCAAAGCATAATGGTGTGAGGAAATGGATTATACATAGAAATCTATATTAACAAAATCGCTCTTGGAAGCTGAAGTGGGACGCTTATTGAATGGCTTGAGAATATGTGTTCAAAAAGGCTTCACACAGATTATGGCTGAAGTTGACTCTAACAGAAAATCAATTGATCCTTGCTGACAAAGGGGGGGCCTTGGTGTATCCAATATCTATAGGTTGAAATTAGGGAGTTGATGGAAAGATTTAATATCACACTTTGTCACGTCCTGCGAGAAGCTAATATGGTGGCAGATTGGTCCACAAACAAGGGACATGAGATTCAAGGATTTAAGGTATGGGAGCCACGCAGGTTGACAGGTTTTATATTGGACACATTGAGGATGGACAAACTGACCTACCTTATATTCGGAAGATTAAGAGGGATATAGTGATGAAAAATTCTTCAATTGCTTCATTTTTTATTCTTTATAATAGTTTGTATTACGTTGCATTTCATGCATTAGGGGTTGATATGATGCTCTTGTATCTCTCTTTGGGAGGTTGGACTATCACGTCCCCCTCCCGTTGCTGTAAAAATTTCTTTTTATTGGAATAAAAGGGTAGGGGTCGCCAAACACCCCCAGAGGAGGTGAGGGATAAAACCCCACTTAGATTCAAAACTGTGTTTTCCCCCCAAATAATAATAATAATAATAATAATAATAATAATAACAACAACAAAGAAATGGCATCTAATATCTGTCCCATAACATTGTTGCCCAGAATCACTAACAAACGAGATTCATAACAAGACAAGATTGAGCAGAAGATTACCTCAACATAATAGCTGAACGCTAACTTGCTTATTAGCAGCATGATCCAAAAGAGCGTGTATCTGAGCACAGAAAGGGTTGCTGTTAAAGAGCAGTGAAAACTGAGGTCTGATCTTCGATGGATGAGAGAGATTAGCAAGAAAAAAATTAAAAATATATTGTATTTAATAGATTAAAATTTTCAAAGCATATGAAAATAACTGCTAAGGGCAAACAATAAGAGAAGGGAAGAGGTGAAGAGAAAATTAATGCAGCCCAACTAGTGTAATATTTACATTTGAAAATAGAAATAGAATGAGTAAATTGAGTGATGGAGATCTATGTAACACTTGTGGGTCCCGGGAAATATGTGGATTGGATTCCTTTCACCTATTTCAGAAATGAAATAGAAATAGTTTGCAAGCATGGGGTCAAAGGAATTAACTCATGCATGGACTAAAGCATATTGCTTTCTTACTTCATAAGGGAGAATATATCTTCATGCATGCCTCTTCCAACATAAAGCTTTGGCTGGGATCAGTAAGGACGTGTTAAATTGCATAAAATCATACTAATCTTGAAAAATAAAATACTAGAATTCCTTACCTGAGCCCACCACATAAGGAGGATAATGATTCGCCAATTCGAACGCTCCATCATTCTCCGCACAAGTGGGAACAGAAATAGCAACGCAGCCAAAATATTAGGAATCAAATAAATAGCAATACAGTAGTTATACAATGACTGGTTCTGCCAATCTGCTCCCAAATTACTGAAGAATTTTATTATCCCGCTTGGATTTGTGACAGATCTAGAATACGCAATAGGCATTATTACAACCCAAAATGCCGCAACTGCAAATTTCAGGAAGTATCGCAGTATCTGGGTAAATTTCAGGCTCCCCCAGGCATTGAAACTAAGTATCATATCTAACGCAGCTGCAAGATAGATCGTAGAGATAAAGTAAACCGAATTGTGGACTGACCAAAAAGACAGCTAGACATCAGAAAGAGTAATTTCTTGAAGAGATTTTTTAAGTCATATGGGCAGCAATGTTTTCTGGAGTTAAGAACTGTAAAATAGAGTTGGACAAATAATGTATGGCAAATACCTCTGAAAAAGTTCAATATGGCAGCAGTGATAAAAATGCTCGAAACCGTTAGAAGCACATCCTCATCGAAAAGCATACCTGAGGATAGACGTTGATGCCATGCAATGATAATCATCACCTGAAACAAATCAGGGGATAACATCAAGCATATTAAGATGCAGATGCCTCCACCAAAAATATTAAGATAGCAGTCCAAAACAAGTATTATTTGCTCTACGGTCTAATTGGCAACCACTATCTCTCTTTATGGTTCTGCACTTTCTTCACTTACAAGTTACAACACCTTCCCACCTGCAGATCTCCTCTTCTAATTTATTGTTTAATTCTTTGCTTGTTCTAGCCCATCTTATTTTTCTATTTTTATTTCAAAATTAAAAAAATGGTCAAATCATTTATATCCACATATAAAAACTAGCCAAAAGCATCAGGAAAAATAAAACTTATTCCGCTTGTGCACATAGAACTTCTAATATGTAGTTCATTTGGTATTTCGTAAGAAACTTGGATACCCATGTCAGGGCCATCATTCCATGAGGAAGATAAAACAGGCTGGTAGTAGTCCACCTTTTTAACTAAAAGGAACTCACTTGCATAGAACTTGCATCTATAAATTCTCTCCAGGGGAAGAAGTCAGGCCAAGCAACAACAATTATTAGCCGTGGCCGAACTCCTGACTTCATGGAGAGATACAACTTTTGAGATCAAGAGATCCTTAAAGTGGCAGGAAAACTTCTGGGCTACTAAGTGACACTGTGGATAGCTTCTTTTGTAACCTAATCGTACTTTATAGCAGTGAGATTTCAATCTAGAGAGCACTGATTTAGCAATTTTATTGTTCTATTTTTATTTGATAATAGAGATAAAATGAGCAAAAACGTGGTGGAAAATTGTCTGGTACTTGTCCGTCCAAAAAAATATGTAGATGGCATATTATTCTGAATGTTCCATAATTTTCAAATCAACCAACATGCATAATAATTGTGAATATGATATACGCGATATATTTTCAGGGAAAAGCTCCGATTTATGGTAATTTGGAAATTTTATTGGATATGCCCCGTGTAGACCTCTGAGTTCATATGTGCCTCAGGAGCTGATGAAACTACGGGAATAAAATCTAAATTCTCTCAATTCCTAGTGAATCACACTTCTGAAAGTAGCAGAACTTGACCAGTAATAAATGCTAAATATTCAAAAGAAAGGGACCAGTAGGCAAAAGAGAATAAACGTAGCTGTATGTAACAGGTTCTCAGTTTATTTTGAGGACTTAGTGATCCATAAGAACTATTTTTGCATTAGCAAATGTGTACGCTTGCATCAGTAGTATCATATCAGATATAAATTCTAAGTCTCTTCCCCTACTATAGTTATGTCTTTCACCATTCTGTCTCTCTCTTCTTGTCTATCCATTCACAATGTCCTTAGTTGCTGTTCAGCCATCATAAAGATAAAGAAAAATACAGATTCCTACAAATGTACAGAAATAACTGTGAACATATTTTGTCATCTTAGAATACCTGAAGAGCCAGTATTAAAAAGATCCACATTCGGTCAAAACTCCTATACAAGTGCAAAAATGTACGAACTTCAACAAAATTTGTCTTGGGTTTTCTCTTTCCTACAGCAACCTGCTTACTTCCCTGAAAATACAAGCTGACTAGTAACAATGTTCCTTCAAGTTCTTAAATATAATTTGATCAGAGATATATATTAGTATAACAGAATATTCTGCATTATCATTCATATATCCTGAGAATTTTGGTGATGATGAACACGTAATTGCATGTATACTTCTAAATGATAAGGACGGATGTAAAAGAGTTGTTAGTTGTTAAGGCTCTAAGTATACTAAAATCAAATGCTTGCTCCTAATAAGATGCAAATCCCCCGTTTAGGACTATCAGGATTTAACAGAGAAGATTGGGATTCTTATCGGAAAGTATGTTAAAGAATTGTGATTGATATTCCTGACAGTTGCGGACAAGATCCTACTCCTAGTCATGGCTTTCGGAAATTGTAGGTCACAAATATGCGGGACCATTTCCAGCATCAAGGGAAAGAAAATGCAGTCCCAACCTTCACATGGCAAAAACTTTTTTCATTGAATAATCCAAGTTTATATTTGAAATCTTACATTAACAACTTCCACAGAATGCAAGAGGGCCATTGAAGATATAATGAATAATATAAAATGGCTCAAATTTAACAGCTCAAGTTTTTAGATCAAGTAGCCTTAACACATTATCAAAGCAAGCAAAAGTCCCGTGTTCAAATATCTGCACCATCCAATTAAAAGAAATATACGCACGTTACACTTTGATGGGAAAATTAAAAAAAACCCCACTTATGCATGAGCGGGCGTATTGAAGATGTATAAATAACATAAAATAGTCCAATAAACTTCTAAATCAAGTGGCCCTAACAAGGGATTCCATTAAAGGAGTACAGCTAAGTGCTAATAACAGATGAATGAAGATATTCGTGCATATTTTAGTGCAAATACCCTCTACTAACTAGACAAACAAGAACTAAAGAATAGAGCGAAAATTAGACAAGGTTACAAAGAAAGTTTGAGAATGTAAAGTAACGATAATATAAAAATTAGACAGCAGAAAAAATTTAATAACAAGATATTATTCCCCCTAAACTTTAGTAACTGCGGAATGAATTAACTCACTGTCCCCAGGAAATTGATTTGAAAGGGAAATAAAAGTTCTCTTTCTATACAAGAACCAAAGACATATTCATAAAATTTTATCTTTAACAACTATAATGGCATATTAGGATAAAATTATTAAAATACAGATAAAATTTTACACATTTTCCATTACAATTACAATCCAAACAAACAAGAAAATGTATGCATTCTAGATCAACACCTTCCGAAAAACAATTTAGGACACCAGATGCAGTGTGCTTTGTCTCTTTTATATGCTTACAGTTTACGGGTATGTCCCTATAAGCTAATGTGTCAAACCTCCTTATAAGTACAGTGTTCACATTTCTTTACGTCTTATTCACTTGTGACTAACAAACAAGTTCTGTATTCCAATTACATATAGATGGGGTGTAGAAAAAGTGAACTTGGTGAGTTTAACCAAAATTACCAAGCTCCTCTTAATGGTAGTATGACAAAATTCGTGTTCACTTTCTAGACTGAATTGAAACTGTTTAGAAGTAGAAGAAACAAATCCCAAACAACAACATTAAATTGACAAGTAATAATCAAATATATCAAGTTTTAGCATTATTTCTTTACCCATAAGTATTGCTTCTATTAAGTATGAGTTGTTTAAATATATTTTACCCAAACACTATTACTTGTAAGCGAAACTTCTATATTACCTTAATAAATGATAATTAAATCTTAAGGTGAAAAACCTAAATCTGTCAAATGAAGTCTTCGACGACAAAACTAAGCCATAAGGTAATTAACTTGTCTTCAGTACGATTTAGTGGCAAAAATGCTGAGAAAATTAACAAAGAGTAATTATAGGGAAACATCTAGACTTTTCTTGGGGGCCATAAGTTTGTACCTTTACTCCCTTTACTGTTTTTGAATGTACAAAGAAATCTGCTTTCCGATCCATTGGCCACCCCAGCTTAAAACATTTCTTGGTCCTGAAAGGAAAGCACATTGAAAGAAAAAAGATAAAATTGACTGAAAAATGAAATATTTATTTAAACAAGAAAATCCCTTCTGATACTTAATAAAATTACCAAAAGTATTCATTAAGATCATCATAATTTCTCCACGATGAATGCCTTGCTTTCCCGCCTTTGTTTCTCCTAGCTTCCTTTACCAATGAAGTTGGCCATGTTAGGTGACAAAGCATAATGAAGTACAAAAGAACAACGAGAAATATATATTACCTCGTGCAAAACATTGTAAATGGGGGTAATAACTTCCCGCAAGAAATATTCCTCATCATGTGGTATTGTTTGATATGAGACTCCGCTGACATATTGGACATTGCCAAACAAATTTCCGTACAACTCATGGGCCATCTTATGTTTTGAAAGGAAAAGTGTTACTTTTCATAGAAAAAGGAATAAGAAAAAAAATATATAAAATATAAAAAGAAAAAAAGAATGCACTGGAGTAATTAGTTAACAGAAATGTCATCCAAAGAGGCAAGAATTTATTTTTCACACAAGAGGAGACAAATCTATAGAAAGAAGCATTATGCGATATATAACTAATGATCAACAGCACACAAGCAAAACTATCAGTAAGAGTTACACTAAGCTCTCAGTCAGCAAAGCCTTAAATTTCATTTTCACTATTGAAAGAAAACTGCATGGTCTTCATTAAGTTGGAAGTTATAGAGAGGCCGGAAATTCAATCTAATGTGGGGAATAGTCTGCAGTCAATATAATATTTCAAGCATATAATATTTTTAAGCTACCACCAAGATCGGAAAACTTGTCTTATTGTAATTGACCAAGAGAAAACCAATAGAAAATCAAGCTGCATTCATGATAAGCTGAAACAATAACTAATTTACTCAATACGGGACACCCTCCCAACCAAACCAAACCCTTGTCAAACAAATTTTCAAATCAATAGCAAATGTGATCTTGCATAGGATTCTACTTTACCATCAGGTATGAGATTCGTGGGAAAGTCAGATTTTATTTAATCTGATTTGACTAATTTTCATTAATCACATCTGATTTTATCATTCTGACTTGAATTAAAAAAATAAAATTTCATTTCATTTTTTACGTTGTAAAGTCCTAGTTTCTAGGCTAGATTGGCTACTTATAATTTAGTTCTCTTATAGATTTTGTATGCCCCAATATATCTCCATAGTATTCCAAGAACTATTGATAAGAATAATGTACCAGAGCTAGTAAATGACTTGGTTTCAAGACCAACCATTTAAATGAAATGGGTACACGTTAAGCTTTAGAGAAAATAAATAAATAGATCAATAGTTTCTGCTTATTATGGGACCAAATACTTGCCTAGGTAAAGCTCTCTATGACGGCTTCGATGGCAAAAATATTGACGCGGATGTCATGCTATTTTGTTCTCTCTCTCTCTCTCTCTCTCTATATATATATATATACACACACACACACACACACACATATATTGTGTATGTTATGACCTTCATTTAGATTATTATCTTGACAGGGAAATCAATAATTTATATTTGCGAGAAAAATAGAGTGCATATATGTACCATAGTTGTCTCCTCGAAGACAAAATTCTAAGTATGCCTATCGTTGTCTTCCCCAAAATAAATCACTAGGATGATAAAGCCTTCTAATGGAGGATGAAATAAGCGATAAGATTAGCTGATTAAAAATAATTTGCAAAGGGAATCAGTATTCCACGAAAAGATTAAAGCATTCGGTTAGACAACCATTGTTGAGGATTATCTTTGTATATAAGAGATCTAGCTATCTAGCAACTCCTAAATGAAAACCATAAGAGACAAGGATAGAATCCCCATGCAGATAAGTTCTTATATTAGAACTGACTCCACACGAGGAACTGATCCTGTAAACTAGAATTTGGCTTTTAGTAGACATTACGATTCCTAATACTGTACAAGAAGAAAGATGGATATGCACAACTACAAATAAAAATTTTCAGGAAAACTTAACCCCGATTTCCAAAAGAGAAGGAAGTAGCTGATCTCCATGAACTGAAGTTATTGAAGAAAAACAATTTCCATAAGAATAAAGGATCATGTCTGCATCTACAAGAACAAGTTGAAGACTTCACGTTCTATTGACTGCATTTAAGTTTCGAAGGAACTAACAGGAACTCCATATTTCTTATTGCTGAACTATTATATATACAACAAGCACATAAGATCGATGCAATCCCGCTGCAGATGAGTGTTAGACATAGATTTAAAATTATATTTTCCTCTTCCTGATTTGCATGTATATTTGAAAGCAAATAATTTTTATTAAGTTATAGTCTGTTATCTATGAATACATCATCATAGCATTAGGACAATTTAGGGATGGCAAAATGCCCCTTCCTTTGGCCTACGTTGCCCAGCCCCATAAGGGAATTGGAGTGTGGGTGAGAAACATGGCCTACACTGTCTCTTACTTTCTGTTTTTTCTTTTGTACTTTAAAATTCAAATCTTGTCAAAGAAAACATTTAAAAATGAATAAGTAAACATTGCAGAAAAGAGGTATATTTTAATTCCCACCCTGCCCAATCTTATTGCCGTCTCTTATAGTATATTTATGGGTAAATATATTTTTCATATAACTGGCACAAACTTGATTCAAACTCCCAGATTCTCAAATCTTGACATAGAAGCAAAAAGAAACTTACCCGATGAAATATATAGCATAGGCATTCTGGCATGAACCGAACATTTGAAGCTTCACCCCATATAAGAAGATACAGGCCAATGTAGAGAAGCTGTGACTGCTGCCTTTTATCTCCCCATGGACACCTGCAAACAGTATGTGAAACAAGAATGATAAAAGACTAAATGATTGGAATTTGGCATACAAGGGTTGGTACAAAATCATGCACTCATAGGATTAATAAGCTAATGATACAATCATAAGCAGGCAACTTACTCCACATTTTTTGTACAGTGCAAATATTTACACCATGACTCATAATTTTTGAGAACTTTCTCCATCAACCGTTCAACTGTGTGGCTATCCAACTGTAACTCCTTCACCCATGTACAGAATTTATGGGGAGAAGAAGAAAAAGGTGGTTCACATTAAAGGAACAGGTAATAATAAAAATGAGACCAATAATAAATTATCCATTGATATTGATTCTGTCAAAAAATAAATCAAAAAACTTACTTGTGCATCATCTGGAATATTCTTGTTCCTCACATCCATATTGGCAAGTAACAAAATCAAGTGCTCTCTCTGATTTGCCACGTTTCCTTTCTTTAATTCCCAAATGTTGGAAAGTAAGAAATGGACACAAAGTGAGTTATTCATTAACGTGCAAAAAAGCAAATAGTAACCCATATATGTATACATATATATAGAGAGAGAGGGGCAGAGAAGAAAAGAAAAGAACAGGTGGAGAACGAGAAGTTCACACTATAGTGAATAAATGAATTAACTAACTTGAAGCGAAAAGGCAACAATAGGTTTTAGGCTGTTCCTATGCACTATGCTGAGGAAGGAAATTCAAAATGTGAGGTAAGGCGACATATTGGGGTACTTTTAACATTTTGCCTATGCAGCATTAAGTGTCATCATTTTTGGGGAGTGTCTTTTGTTAAATTTATTCGTACATATTTGTATATTGTGTTGTAAGGGTAGTTTTTGTAATTTCCTTCTATTAGGTTTATTTATCCTATATTCCTATAAGTTTCTTAAAAATGTAAGACAAGTAAACAGCAGCAGCGATAGCTGCCTTCAACAATCCTGTTCCCATCTATGTACTCCACGTATGGGTTCTAGATTTCTTCTGACATTAAAATGTTTCTCCAACTCCTCCAAAATGAAAGGACTAAAATCAAGTTAGGAATATTGATCATTTGCCTAACTTGCTTTTTGCTATGCTTTTTATCCTTGCAAAACAAGAGATGAGTCTTTCCCTTGGTCAGTCTTTCTACTTTTGAATTTCTGATTTCTACCACTACTCATTCCTCCTTAATGGAGCCATAGGATAAATATGTTCCAACTATTGGCATTATCCAAGAAGTTCATGTCGGGCCATCAGATTGGGGCACCAATACTGGGCGTATCTCTCAAGAAAAAGAGTACGTAATCGGCTTTGAGCTGGCATCTTTTTCATATGACACGCCTTAAGAATGCCTAGTAATAATCAGGTTGAGAATACCTGAGTTAATATAAGGCATAAGCTACAGTGAGGTAATTTAAGTTAGCGACTTGTGTCAAGTTATAACTGAATGAAATTAACTGGTCAACAAGCAAAGATGATGGTTGCACTAGGAACACAGTGTGTATCAGGTCCTAAAAGTACAAGTAAAATGAATAACTAATTATATCCTTATTATAACATATGTGCAACACAATTAAAAATTTGCCATTGAGAAATCAGATCTAAATTAGCCTGGCATACAGCTACAGAGGTTCCAGACAAAAATATTTTCCTAAGGTAATCTAGTTTTGAAATGGATGAAACAAATAGAAAGAGAATGTACCCATCTTCAAGAATGAAATTGTATACCCTGCTAGAATATCGTAAGTAACCCTATATTATATAGGCTATATATAAGTAAACCATTCGAACAAGTAAATCTTCTCTTTCTAGTATGCTTAGAAACCACCTTTTTCATAGTCATAGGTTAAAGAGCAAAAAGGGAAAAGAATACTTAATTTTTACTTCGTTGCTCTCCCATTCTTTTGTAGACTTAATAAGCTACATCACTTTGCAAAATCTCTTCAAATAACCTTTTTCAGATTTCAATTTCAAAGCATAACGTTGGAACAACCTTGTGCATAATGTCTAGATCAGCAAATATTTTTGGCTCTTATTATTGCAACTCCATTAAAAATTTATCAATTGCACAAAAGGTCCTCAAGTTTATGTAAATCGTTATCTCAGATCTCCTTTTTAAATCCAGCAACCTAACCCAATCATATGAAAACTAAACTAAGAATCAAAAGCATTAGTGTAGT
The DNA here is from genome assembly GCA_963692815.1 of Nyctanthes arbor-tristis. Classification (NCBI taxonomy): domain Eukaryota; kingdom Viridiplantae; phylum Streptophyta; class Magnoliopsida; order Lamiales; family Oleaceae; genus Nyctanthes; species Nyctanthes arbor-tristis. The sequence goes on along the minus strand of CAVNYN010239184.1, from coordinate 45,519 downwards.
TACGTAGTACTGAAGCCACTATACATACACAGTGTAATCACATCTTGTGTACATGATGTGTTTGTTGAACTTCCCTAAATACAATTGTTTGAGGGGTTTCCAAATTTTTGTGACAGTTGAACATGTAGTTGCTGTATTGGTGAAAATTATTAAAGCTGAAGTTTACATATACGTAAAAGAATGTTAAGTAAGAAATAAATGACATAGGACCTATGAATTTTGAAGTAAGCTCAACACTATTCCAAAGGTAGTTTGTATGTTCATTCTATCAATCCACGTAAAACACTGTTATCTCTAAATTGAATAAAACTAAGCAAACGAGATGCAGCAATTAAGGGAAAGAAGGGACACAATTTGTTAATGTTAGATGAAGAAAGGAGGGGAAAAAATGAATGATGGAATAAGAGGTTGGTAGAAATGAAACTTGCCTGAAAACCAAAGCGCAAAGCAAGCCATTCAAGAATGTCTGCAACTGATCTATCTTTCCCCTCAGGTGTTTGAAATATAGGAAGACTATCCACATCACGGATAGCTTCAAGTGCTACTCTAATCTGATTAGAAATACCAGAAAATAATAAGAAAGAAAGCTAGAAAAGTAGCACTGACAAATTACATATTTATCCATAGACCCAACAAGGCTTGAATTTATGTTTATCTAAGTAGACAACCTCTGGAAACTCCATGATTGCTGGTTTAAACCCAACGGAGTATAGAGGAAGAATGTTGTAGTGCTCATATTGTTCTCTTTTCTCCTCAACATCTTTGGCAATCTTTCGTGTCTGCATTTGGCAAATTTTGTTAAGTTCACTTCTCCACGGATTCCCCAATTAGAATTCACGACCACAATACCAAGTACAACTAAACAATATGAATCAGACCTCTTCATCAACTCTTTGTCGAGGTACCACAGCCCTTAGCACATCATACAGGACATTTGCAATCTGATAGATCTTAGCCATCTCCTCTCTTCGGAAACATAGAAAAAGTAACAAGAATCAAGTGAATAAATAGAGGGGATGATCAAAGTTAGCTCCAAACAATAATGTTGATATGAAATAAGCCTCACGGTTTTTTTGTATATTGGCCCTCTTTAATATTTATCTTATAGAAGAGTTGGTAATATCTCTGGATTTCTGTAGGATCATGTCCTGCAAGTATAGGTTTTGTCTCTTCTTCTTCCTGCAATCATTAAAAATTTAAGAGTGATTTAACTTACAGTATGATGAAGAAATGAATAAGGAAGCAGACCCAAAATAAGTTTAACCATTATTTCCCAATGATGTACAAAACTCCAAACCTCACAAATGTAACTTCAGGAAATTGGGTCTGTTCAGGTTAATGATGTTATTTAGAAGCAACGGAATTTTAAGTAAATTAGATTTATGATTGTAAGCATGAATGTGGGTGCTCAAATTGCAGAAAAATAGAAAGAGTTTAGAGAAAACACTAGGAGGCGGAGGAAAGTAGTAATCAAAATCATAACTCAAGAAATTAATGTACGTCAAAATCTAACAAAAGACTCTTGGCATTTTGGACTTAATTACAAACAAAGATATTAACGGAAATGTTCAACAATATCTATGGACATCTTTTGAATAGAAGTGTTCTCCTCTGACTATATTTGCATCACTAAGTCTTACAAGTTAAGTACCTCAAGTGACAAAAATCACATGCCATAATCTTGAGAATATGTTACTTTTTAGGAAGGGAAAATGAATGAAAATATAAAAAGATATTGAAATGATTATTATATCTACCTTTTGAAGCCTGTGTAGTAAGTATGTCTTAAACTGTCGGACACCCCGGCCACTTGAAGGCGGATCCATCCTGTGAGCTTTCTCAAATGCGTGGAAGCGACCTGATAAGAACATTGAGGGAAAAAAATTAAAAAAAAATAAAAATAAAAAATTAAAGGGAACCAAAGAATAACACATGAGAACCATTTCTCCAAAAAGTTTGATCTTTTTCTCTGTCTTTTTCAAATTGTTTTAGTTTTCAACTTTTCAAAACATTGAAATTTTGTTTACTTTCACATTTTTGAAAACATGTTTTGGAAAGCAAGAAAAAAGTCTAATAAAGAAAAAACCAAAAAACAGCATAAAAAAGCAACCACTGAAAACAAGAAACACAAATCCATTTTTCCTTAAATTATTACGAGAACACAAAACAGAAAATGAATTCAGAACTGGAAATTGAAAACTGACACACAAAGAGAGTGAGCGCTTCCATCAAGTTATTCGATCAGATGGCACGTAACAAATGAAATGAGGACACTGAAATGTGTCATCTGTGCCATTCCCAAATGGCAACAACAACTTGCTCATGTCTACTTTCTAATGCAATGAAAACTGACTTCACTCTTGTTGTAGGTGCATAGCACAGAGAAAGATTCTGAACAAAGGTTTTCCAATCAAAATTTGTTCTTCGATATGATGGTCTGTATATCAATGGACCTCTCCTAATTTATCTGCAGTGGAAGTAGTCATTTATAATTTACCAACAGAGGGATCAAGATGAGAGCATCAGATAGTGAGAAGATTTAACCTGCCTTCTGAACTGTACAGTCCATAGCGCTAGGGAATCGATTATAGAAGGAAGTCACATATGAAAACAGAACCAAGAAAGAGTAGGAAAGGAAGGAAAAATGAAGAGACACTTCTTTTGGAGATTTATTAGGGAGAATTTTGCTTGCTTAATATGGTAACCTTACCTGATAACATACATTAAACCAAAGCTAGAAACTACTCAGGCAATGGATCAATAGAAGCAACTGCAGTCTGAAGTAATTAAAAAGTGATACTATATCGTCCAAGAAAAAGTACACTGCACAGTCCTAAAAGGAAAAGAATAATGCATGTGAATCACTCTATGCTTGTCCTACAATGTTTCGACCCTGAGTCGTTTTCCCTGGTAACAATGCTCTAAGAAACATTACAATTACTAGACAATAAGAGAACATTATACTTCCAGATTCTAAGCATTCAAACCTTCAAATTAAATTTAAAAAAAAAAAAATAAGAAGATTAACTAATTGCACAACTATGAATAATTAGCAACCTATTAGTATTCTCAACTATCTCTTACTTTAATTAAACACCCACACAAGGGGGGTTGGGGGTGGGATTCAATCACAATGAATGAAATTTAGCTGGAAGCATCAAGAGATAAAGGTGCATGTATGTACAAATACTTAATGACTTACATAAATAAGCAACCCTGGGATTGTCTTTCTCAATTTCATTAGCCACACGGAGAATAGGGGCAATTGAGGCCAGGGACGACGGGACAAGCTCACTATCCACGGCGGTGGTGTCATCTTCGGCGTCGACCATGGTAGGGGCTCTCGTCATTCTCGTCGAAAGTGAACGATGGGGGGCCACATCATTCTTGGTCCCACTCGAACTCGCCATAACACTACCCTGGAAGAACTACTCCAATGCAGAATACAAACAGAGTAATACATCAGTCTTCCTATGTGTGTGTGTATATATATAAAGGTAGAGAGATGCTTTGGAGAAGAAGCGGGGCAAGTGTTTTTGCTTTTGGTTTCTCTCGGAGGAAGTAAAGAATGTGGCGGAGTCTTTGTCTGACGTCTGGTTAATGGGCTGCTTTTTCTTGCTTTACTGAATTATGTGGGTGATTAATACAGGGAGAAGAGTGAGATATTGTAAACAAAAGGTTGTTTAGTACTACTTTTTCTTGACCATTTCCTATGACATATCAGAACTCCACTATGCTTTGCTTCGTCTGCGAAGTTTGATTCTTTGAACGAATGCAGGAAGGCCGGACGAGAACTGTACTTCAAATTTGTAGGCTTTTGTTCTTTCACCCATCACCATGGCCCCGACCCTAACGTCAGCACGACCACCCGGTAGTGATAGGACACTTCGTTTTTTTTTTTTCCTAATAAAATTTATAATTTTTATTTATTATTAGGGCAATTTTTACATGCCGACTTGAACTTTTTAACATTTAATAGATTACATCTTTAACATTTATTTTCAATGTTGTGAGTCATCAAACTTTGAAGAAATTTCTCCCCAAGCCTCTATTAATATTTTCCGTCCATTTAAATCGTTAAATTTTATAAAAGGACAATGCAAAATGGCAAACGCAGAAAGTTTCTGTTAATCATCTTTGATATGGATTATAAAGCAGTAGTTGATGTTGTGGTGAACGAATTTAAAAAATTAATTTCATTGATCAACCACAATTGGACAGGCCATGCCCTCTTTCAACGAGTCTTGGTTGCAAGTTTGAATAATAACTAGTAGAAAATCGAGGTACGTGATTCTGAACCAATCAGGATTCTCGAGAATCAGCCCATGGTCTCCCAAAATGTTTCGGGAGTGAGAAAAATAGCCAAACTGGAGAATCTATTGATCGACGCCGATTCAGAGACTCCCTCCAATCTCACCATCAATAGTTGGCCAAAAATGGGTCGACGGAAATGAAGGAATCATCGACAACTATTAACTTTACTTCGTCAGTGAATTTGTTTATGTCATTGTCGATGAGGGGACACTGAGAACTTGCAACTGTCGATGTTGCCAGGGTTTTAGATGACCAACATTTTACAAGGGTAAAGTGGGGTAGGGTCTTTGCTTTTACTTTTTATATTACTTTCCTATATTTTTTAATTTTTTATGTTTATTTTAAAAATTAATGATATAAAAGCAACTTCACCCGAAGTCCTCAACTTTTTACAAGGGTAAAATTATCCTTTTGTAAAAATTTTAATGATTTAAATGGATTGAAAATGTCAATGGGGACTTGAGGAAAGATTTCCTCAAATGTTGAGGACCCATAATACCAAAAATAAAGGTTGTAGATGTAATCTAATAAAAATTGAAATGTTGGTGCGTCATGTGTAAATTACCTTTATTTTTATTATCTTTATCAAATTATTTTACAATTTTAACTCTATTAAAAAAGCTAGCCATACCTGGCACTTGTGGGTAGCTGACTTGATTAAGATGGAGAATTCCTCACCAACTGGGGGTAGATATAGGACAGGGATGAGTTCCATTTTTCTCAACTCGTCCTGACTCGTTTGGTAATTTTTAATTTGGTTAAACTAATCACAATTCACATCCACAGTTTTCATGAACCCACATATATTACACAATTCTCTACCATTCAAATACACACATTCCCTCTTTTATTTCACGTAAAAATATATTTACGGTCATAGTGAAAGTTAAAAGTTGCTATCTTAAAGCTCTATGCCATCACACACAAATCACAAAGGAAACTTGTAATGATAATTAATTATTGGGGAGGAGTGATATTTATACATACAATGTGTACAAAATTTGAAAGCACATCTATTAATCTAAACGCAACCTTAAAAGTTGTTGTTACAGAGAAGATGTAATTAGGGACATTTAAGTAAATACAAAATTTATATATAAAGCAGATTAATTATTTGTAATGCTTATCACTATACTTTCAAAATTACTTTCAAATACCACTAAAATTTTCGAAAAAAATTGCTTCCGATACCAACGTACTTTAAAACTTCCTTCACTTGCTACCAAAATTATAAAAAAACTTACCCCATTTACCACCCAGCCAGTAACTGGTTAAAAATTAATAAAGTAAAAATAGGAAACATGGATTTTACTATGTGATCAATCATTAATATATAGCACAATCTAATAATAAGTTTTCGATTAAAAAAATAGCCGATTTCAAGAATTTCAATGGCAAGTCGGGTAAGATTTTGATAACTTTAATGATAAATGGGATAATTTTTAAAGTATAATGATAGATAAAATAACTTTATATAATGTAGTGACATTTGAAATAAGTCTTAAAATATAGTGACACATTAGATCACTTTTAAAAAATTTAGTGATATTTGAGATAATTAATTGACATAAAGCAAGCACAAATATGATTTCCCTTGATGTGGTTTATGTATTTGGAAATGCAATTATAAAAAAATACATAAATAAGAACAAAGCTTTTTGAAGTATGTACCGGGATAAAGTTTTTACAAGCTAATTTTTGTGGATGTTTACAAATATACTCTTTTCTTGTGATTGAAAAAGTGATAGAAATATAAATATGCTAGTGCTAGTAATAAATGGGTAAAAAGTATTACTTCCCATTCCCTGTCTATCCCGCCCTCGTCCTGATTTTAGTGGGCAAAGGTAATTATTGATTAACTGGCGGACGAGAATGCATTAATTGGTCCTATTCAACTCGTTCTCGTTTGTAGTGTTAAGTGTAGAAAAAGGAAATATCCCTCAGCGCCACACTCATTTTACAATTTTTACCTAGAAAAGAGAAGAAAAAATGTTATTTTGTAAATTGTAATTCTCATTTAACATGTAACTATATTTTTTTCACCCATACAAAAGTTATAATGTATATTTATATTAAAATTGACACATAAGTGTGGATATCAGGTCATAAATAAAGTACAATATATACCATGTGTATTGTCTAAAATTACAAACTGATATGCAAATTACAATTCAACATGGGATATTTGTAGTAAAATGTCTGAGTTACGTTCAAAATTCTGGTCTCCTCCAAACAGGTCGTGCAAGTTCACACGTCCAGCCTATATAAAGTTGTAATAATTAGCAGACAAATAATTAGGGATGATAATTTCACCCATCGACCTATAAATTTGTGGAAACTTGCACATAATAGAATTGACCTACCATGCCTAATCGAGGTAAAAAGATGGGTATGGGGCAACATTGCTTACCCCGTCGTAGGTTTAGGGCGGGTGCGGGTCAGGTTGGAGCCACCCTATAGGCCTGTGACCCACCAAGTATTATCCTTTTTCTAAATAATAAATTTAATTCTAGAAATGTATAGAGATTATTAATGATGGTAATTCAACCCATCAACCCATAAACCCATGGCAATTTATTTTTTTATTATATTATTTTTTTGAATTTATTTTTGTATTGAGTTGAAAGAATCATGTTATTATATTAGCTAATATTGGGAACTTTAAAATTTCAAATAAAAGTTTTGTTTTATTCTACATTCATCAATTAATAATGCGTTACACATAACATTAATTGGAAGAGAAAAAATTTATGAGTTCTTTTATAGATCATGGTGCCGTCCCACTCCACCCCATGACTCGACTTGTGTTGACCCACCCTATGACTTCGCGGGTTTAGGGCGAGTCAGCGGTGACTTCAAGACTCATCGTGCAGGTCTATGGTATGGCTAACCTGCCCCAAACCCGCTCCATTATCATCCCTTCAAATAATCATATCACAATCAACTATTGCAACTACGAGTTTAGCATCTCACTCATGCGTTGTACAGTAAGACTAATTTTCAAAAAACTTCAATAATAATAATGAATAATAAAATATTTGAATAACAAAAATAATAAATATACATTTTTTATTTAGTATTTGACGCGTTAAGTTAATATTTTATTAATATTATATTAATAGTTACCTGCTTATATACTCGATTAATATTTTACTATATCTTACTTTTAAATCATCTAAACTATTTAATATTATTAGTTAACAGTCTAATAATATTATTGAGCATGTACATGCCCGTATTCACTCGATACCCGTTTAGATAAAAAATTTCACACTATTGAGAAAGCACCCTTTTAGCGTACTCCTTTTATGAGTAAAATTTAAAATTGATAATTATAAAAAAAATATTAAGTAGGATATATATTTGTAAAGAAATGCAAGTTAGAATTTTTAATATAAAAGGGACCATATATGTGTAACATCTTAAAAAGAAAAATAGATCAGATAATCAAATGGAGGGAGTAATTTTTTTGTGCAGTTTCTTTTCTTCTTGTGGATTTCATATTTCTATGTTCACAAAATTTTCGCACATTATGTGTCTTTAACTGTTCATGTGACACAAATAAATAAATTTTTATTACACAAAAAAATAAGAGAATAAATCAGTTGATTTGCTTCAACTTATTCTAAACTAAGTTTTCATTTATAATATAAGTTAATTTGGAATAGGTTTCCAAGTTTTTCTGAAATAAATTTTGATTTCGATATTATCAGAGACTATGTGAAAGAAATTTTAAAAATTAAACAAACATAGATAATAAATAAATAGATAGTAAATAGATTGATAGATAGAGGATAATATAAGATAGTTTATAATGCCTTCATTTTCGAGTAGTAGCAAGAAGAATAATTCCAAAAAATACTAATTCATGAGAAATTGAACAGTTACTCGCCGTCAAATTTATATCGGTAGCGGATAATAAAAAATTGTAAAAACTCATAATTATATATAAATGTTTAAAAAAAGAAATGAGCAAACTAAAATAAAAAAGGAATATGAAAAACTAATAAGCTAATATAAATTATTGAAAACACTTGATGAATATTCAAATAAGAAAAGTTTAAATTTTAAAACTTGAAAATGAGGCTTATAGGTTTTGCAATTTTTTTTATTCCTTTTTAAAATATGTGTTCCTTTTTTTGCACTATCTAGTTTATTGAGTTAACTTATGTTGACAAAACTTGTATATTGACAAAATTACACTAATTTCAAATTGTGCTATATTCAGAAGACCTTCACTAAGGAACCAGATCATGGAGATCAATAGTGTTGAGTTTTAATTTCTTTAACAAAAAAATATTTTTTATTTACTTGTTTAGAGTTTTATACATGGCAAGCAGCAATGTAAAATTTTTGTAGACAATAATTTAAAAAGTTTATCTAATTGGAACAACAGTAAAGAACAATACTTAAAACGCAATTGTCACGTGTCATGTAACAGACGCATCATGATGTATAGATATATATAATCACTACACCTATATAATACATGAAAGTGTTATATAAACTGTCACGATTTCGAGAAAATTTAATTTGACTTTACGATTTCCATGCAATACGACACTAAATAATAAATAATAATAATATAAATAGTAATAATAGAAAAGTGACCTTTTTTGAGGTTTGATTTCCATAGATTCAAGGACTCTTAAAAGGAAAATTTGAAAATTATATGAACATAAAATTTTTTAATTTTAGAAAGGGATGAATGAATTTTGAAAATTATAGGAAGATTAAAGATTGAAGGGATCAGGGAAAAATATATGAAGGCATAGTAATTCTCAAAAAATGTGCATCTTTAAGGGTAAAGAAGAATTTCATAATTATTCTAGTAATATTTTAGCAGTTCATCTTTGAGATAATTTATTTCATTGACAGAGCATCAGCTTCATTCACCTATTATGAGAACTACTATGCTTTCATAAATTAAATAAATAAAATAATTTGGTTTCCGTATATTCAAAGAGTCTAAGAAAGGGAAAAATATTTGAAAGTATGGTAATTCAAGGGAAAGGTGCATCTTTAAGGCCAATTTTTGTTAATTGACGGAGCATTAGTTTCATTCACTCAATATGAGAATTACTATGCTTTCATAAATTTAATAAATAAAATAAAAAATAAAACTAATTGGGAGCACTATAGTAATCTGACCTAAATCATTGTGCAATATCATGATAATCAAGCCCAAATTATTGTGCGACATCATGATGAAGTCGGCAAAATAAAGACCAGGAAAAGTTGCAATTGAGAATCCAACTCTAATTGAAAACTCCTGTATTATGTATGATATGATAGTTCAAGTGAAATGTATAAAATTGATTACTAGGAATAAAATTGTAAAGCACTTGGTTGCCCAAAAAAATGTGAAGAAATAAATTTTCAAATGTATGTATTTGGTGTCTAAAATTTTCACATTTATTTGCATTTATCGAATAAAATACTTGTATTTTTGACGAGAAATTAAGAAAATAGAAAAGCTTGGGGGATTCGCACGCTCATTTTGATAAAAGTCCAAGCCAATTAGCCAAAGCTCTAGCCAAGCCCATCTTCCGGAGACTGGCTAAGTCAAGATTTTGCTAGTGCCTTTTAGGTTCCGGCCAAAAAATGAAAAGCCCAAGGCTTTGTCCAGTCAAGAATCTCGACTTGACTCATTTACACCCATATATGTTCATTCGAATACATTTCTTATAGCATAGCATAGGAATTATTGAAGGGCGTATTTTGGTTGGATGGGAATTGCTTATCGTGATGATTGATGTGTCACATTCATGCAAGACAGTTCTATATTTTTGTGTTTGATATCCAAATAAAAATGGAAATAAAATATGAGGGATCATCACCAACTTTATTCCAAAATTTTGTGAACAAAAGTTCATTGCCATTACTTAGTAATTAAGGCTTTTGATTATTCTAGAATCACCAAAGAGCAAATCAGCTAAGAAGGATAAAAAATGTCCATTATTGCATTGATGAATACTCGCTGGTCTTGACGATGATGCTATTAGCAACGACGTACAAAGTAATGGAGTACGCGTCAGTTTTTTAGCGACGCCTAAAGTGGACAACAGGTGTCGGTTCCTTATTTAAATAACCAATGCCTATGACAACCGATACCCCTTTTTTTAAGTTTTAAACTCCAGCAATACCTATTGCCAATTATCTCAGCGAAAGAAAGCAACAAATGCACAACCAGATCTAAAAAAAGTTTATTCTTCTTTAATTTCAGATTTAAAATTCAAATGAATAAAAATTGATGAAACCGAATCCAGGACCCATATACAATATGAATAATCAAATCCCACTAATTAGTTACACCGACATGTGACACAGTCATAAAGAAAGACAACCTATAAACCCAAATCCACAGCTTCTTGTTTTACCCTCTTCGTGTTCTTGAGCAAGTCCTCAAACTGTTGAATATCTCATCTTGGGATGCCGATAGATCATACTTGAAGCAAAACATCAAAATAAGAAAGAAATCAAAAGAAAAACTGAATGTAGAATATGATGAACAAATTTAATGAGTTGAAAAGGAAGGGGGCTGATTTTGCTAGCGGATCGACTTTGAAACGGCATGACGGAAATTGTGGACTTCAAGGCACCAGACATGGTGGACTTCAAGATATCATAAATAGTCGCACCGCCGTTGGATTGAATTATCTAGATCAGATTTTGGGGGTAGAAGGAGAAAATGAATTGGGGATTTGAGTTAGGGATGTACATAAGCTGTTTTAAAGTTTTGAAATTTGAATCGGTAAATAATAGGAACCAACGAGTATTGTTAGCTTATAGGCATCAGTTCCTTGAGAAACATGCACCTATAAACTAACAATACACGTCGGTTCCTTGAAGAACCGATACAACCGACGTGTATTGTTTACCATGTGAAGAATAGGCATCGGTTGCAGTTCAACAAAAAACACCTAAAGTCAATACACGTCCATTTCTAGTTAAAACTGACATGTATTGATTTGTCGAAATTTTCAAAAATGCCACCATCTTTTCTTTGCACATCATTTTTTGAACAAATCGACATGCATTCCCTTTTTTTGTCTCTGTTGTAGTGGTTTATAATGGTGAGTGAGAATGGAGGCGTGAGTGAGGAACTAAAATGAGATAATGGAGTATAGTGTAAAGAGTGAGAGGTAGTGGGTTGCAATAAAACAGTTAGAAAATAGGTAGATTGGTGTAGATTGGTGAGTAATATATTTAGTGTCCCATTGTATAAAAATAATTTCTTTGGTGTACCGTAAACTCAACAAAATATTTGAGTGCAATCCCGAAAAATAAACGAGAGCCTTCTGAATATGGAGATACCCACATTTATACACTACAGTCCACACATGGGTTTTTGTGTAAAAAGAGGAATTATATGTGGATTCATGCCATCTGATCAAGATAGGTAGCAGACTATGCACTACGTAAGTAGGAATGGCAATGGGGTGGATACGCCTTCCTCCTCCCCGCCCCATCCCATTGAGGAAACCCCCGTATCATACCCGCCATGTACTCGATTAAAGTGGGTACGGGGTTGGTACAGGATGAGGGAGGTTCAGGGCGGGTACGTGAAAAATACCCGTTACCTACCCCGTTAAGAAAATCTTTAAAAAAATTTAAACCAATTGAAAACTACATGAAAAAACCATCCAAATTATCTTACATCTAGCCCAAATTATCAAAATCATTCAACCGAAGCTAAACCAAATACCTAGATTCTTGGAGGGACATCAAATATTCAAATTTATCCAATTCAGAGTATTGAATTTACTCAGACCTTACGCTAGTTTCTTTATATTATTATAGACTAGTGTATAATTCCTCACCCCTTATACTATATCAATTTTTTTATAATCAAAAAAATTCCTATTTGGTATTGGGTTGGGACGGGTGGGGGGCCCCCAACCCGATAAGAATTTGGGGCGAAATTCTTGGCCCCGTACCCGACCCAATACTTAACGGGGCGGGTATTACCTACCCCATTTAGGGTGAGTACCAACGGGTATTGGGTTTCAGGTCCAAAATTAACATCCCTATACGTAGGCCAGGTGTCTCCGTAATTGGACTCATTAGATTGCTCATATACCTTCGCTTTTGCTAACAGGCCGTTTTGTCTATCGAAGAGCGGACCAAGAAGAAGTTATTTGACTCATTGTTTATGACTTTTTCACCTTCCAGTATTGCTTCACGATCTCTTCACATGTATTGGGGAGCCCTCCTATCACTATATTACCTGAGGAGGAGACTGCCCTTGCTGCTCTATTCAGATACATATTGGTAGGTAAGTTTCCTAGCAGAAAACCTACCATGACTGCTGTTAGACCCACTGTTGATGAATTTGGCTTTGTTGGCATTCATATTGTGGGTCTGATTGACCGTATGCATATCTTGATTCATATTGTTCATGAAGTGGATTATACCTGTTTATTTTCCCACCCCACTGGTTTATTACTAGTTCTGAGATGAATGTCTTGAATGGACAGTGGATTTTCATCTTGAGAAGGAAACTCCTATTGTTCCTATCTAGATTTCCTTCCTTTTACTGCCTGTGCATTTACGTGCTAAGGATGTTTTGTATTCTTTAGCAAAAGTTGTTGGCCAGCCTTTGCATATTGATGAGGCCACCTCTGATTTGTTGAGACCTTGTGAGGCTAGGGTCTGTGTTGAGGTACATCTGGAGCATAAGCTCCATGATAGGATTTGGGTTGATAGAGGACTCAATCGTAGTTTCTGGCTAGGGATTGTGTATGAGAAGTTGCCAGTATTTTGTTTTGCTTGCAAGTATATAGGTCATCCTATTAGTTAGTGTAAGGTTAGGGCGCCTCATTCTCCACTGCCACCCCTTCATCTGGTGGTCCTATATCATCTAGACTGACTAGTTCTGCTCCTATAATTAGTTCTGTGCAGGCCCCATCTGTAGTGCCACTTTTTTTAGCAAGAGAAGGGGAAATGAGTTATGACTAAGTACCCTCCAGTGGGTTCTTGTTCCTAGTTCTACTTCCAGAGTTTGATTTCAAACTGAGCCAGTGATTGTTCTTATGGGCTCCCTACCTCCCAGTATTGTTGTCACTCTACCTGTCTCAGTGCTAGTCTCTTCAGCTATCCCCACCACAGTGACTCCACATGTCTCAATGGTTTTGTCAGTTATTCAGACTCCGCCTACTGTGTCTGCTTCTCAGCCTGCTGCAGTCTTGATTCTTTCTTCTCTTGGGAGCCAGGCATGCCATACTATTATTATTGCTTCTCCTTCCCAGCCTGCTATTATTGCTTCTCAATGATTACTGCTATTATTGCTTCTCCTTTCATACGCAGATAGGATTTTGTGTTTTTGGAAAGAGGAGATTGTTGTTGATTATATGGTTGATAATTCCCAATTTCTTCACGTTAAAGTTTAGAATCTTAGATTAGCCATGACTTTATCTCACACTGTGTATAATTTGTGTGATTATGTTGAGAGGCAAGTTTTATGGGATGCTTTGCATGCTATTTCTATTTTTATGGATAGTCCTGGGCTTGTAGGGACAGACTTTAATGTTATTACTTATAATGTTGAGCGGACATGATTTAGCATGAGGGACAAAAATATGTCTATTTTCTGTGATATGATGTTAGACCGTGGTTTGTCTGATGCTGCTTTTGTTGGTGAGCCATTTTCTTGGTCTAATAATGGGGTATCCACTAATAGAGTGAATAAGTGTTAGGGTGTTGTTGAATCCAGCTGCCACATATTTCTTTTCTCAGTTTGCTGTTAGACACTTGAATAGGCACTGTTCTGATCATGCTCCTTTGCTTATTCGGTGGCTATTGGCTAGTCAGTCTGGGCCAAGGCTTTTTAGATTTTTGAATATTTGGGCCAAGCATCATGACTTTCAGTCATTTGTCTCTCAAAATTGGTCATTAAGTACCCATCTTATGGGTATGACTGCTTTGTGGGAAAAGATTTTTAAACTAAAGTAGGGGCTGGGTTGGTGGAATAGGCATGTGTTTGGTGATATTTTTCAGAGGGTCAGGGATGTAGAATTGTTAGTTGATCAGGCTAAGAGGGTCAGTTCCATCGAGTAGTTGCACAGGGTTCAGGCAGACTTGAACCGTACTTTTGCTATTGAGGAGATCTTCTAGAGACAGAAATTTGGAGCTAGATGGTTAGCTGAGGGTGACCATAATACCAGAGATTTCCATTCTGTGATTCAAGGGTGGTGTATTAGATCTGGTATTCATTACATTAGGGCTCTGGATGATTCTATTTTGTCTGTTCTGCTATTGATTTTTTTCCAAACTTTGTTGACTTTTCCCGGTGCGCCGATGCAGCAGCTTCAGCCTGGTATTATCTCTTCCTTAGTCACTGTGGAGGATAATATCCAGTTGAGCCGTATTCCTGCTCTTGATGAGGCTAGAGATGTTGTTTTTAGTATTGATGGCGACGGTATTACCGGGCCTGAAGGATTTACCTCTTTATTTTATCAGCAGTATTGGGATATTATTTCTGAGGATGTTTTTCAGGCTATTCTTGATTTAGGGAACACCTCTCTAAGTTTTTTGTGGCTACTTCCATTGTTCTTTTCCCCAAAATGGAGGGTGCGTGTAGTTGGCCTGAGTTCAGGCCTATGTTCGTGTACTATGTTTAACAAGATCATTACGAAACTGTTAAACATGAGGCTTAGTGAACTTCTCCTATTTATCATTTCTCCTCAGCAAAGTGATTTTATCCAGTGACGCCTTATTGGGGATAACGTGCTCGTGGACCAAGAGATGGTCCATAAGCTTGATATGCAGGCCAGAGTTGGCAACGTTATTCTCAAGTTGGATATGGCTAAGGCTTATGATAGGATGGATTGGGGGTTCTTGATCTCAGTTATAGAGCAACTTGTTTTTATCGTCTTTGGGTTTGCAGGATCAGGCGGTGTATTTCTAAGTGTCGGTTCTCTATTTTAGTCAACGGTTAGTTGGCTGGCTTTTTCCAATCCTCAAAGGGGCTTCGTCAAGGAGATCCGATCTCTCATGCCTTATTTATTATTGCTGTCGATTATTTTTCACGCTTGCTCAGTCATCGGTTTCAGCAGCACAGTATTATGCATTATAGGCGTGGATTCTGATATGGTTTCACATCTTACCTTTGATGATGATATTATTATATTCGCCAATGGCGAAAAGAGGAGTATTGAGCATCTTATAGGGTGTATTTAGCATTATGAGGGTGTCTCTAGCTGGTTGGTGAATAGGAGCAAGAGTATATTGACTCTGCCGAGGTGGACATCTCGGGCACAGGTTCATCGCCTTGATCAGTGGACTGGGTTTCAGCATGGTTCACTTCCTATCACCTACCTTGGCGTCCCCTTATATAAGGGCGCCAAATAGATCTTCTTATTTGATGACTTGATATAGAAAGTCCGTGGTAGGATTTCTAAATGGACGAGAAAACTATTATCTCTAAGTGCCAAAATTACTCTCATTTGTTCTGCTTTATGTTCTATGTCACTCACCTATTTCAGATTCTACAGCTTCTTAAGGCTATGTTGAAGCAATTAGAGAGTTGTTTGCTAAATTTTTGTGGAACATACGGGATCAGAGCCATCGTATGCATTGGAAACGGTGGAAGGAGTTGTGTCAACCTCTTGAGGAAGGGGGACTGGGCTTTAGGAGATTACAGAATATTGTTGATGATTTCTCTTTAATGCTCTAATGGAGGTTTCGGTCTCATAAGTCTCTTTAGGCTCAGTTTTTACTGAGTGAATATTGCAGGGAACATCATCTTTCATAGATTCAGCCGTCTTATTTAGCCTCTCGTGGTTGGAGTAGACTTTTGGCTGCAAGTCCTCAAGCTGAACCACAGATTTTTGGCAGCATGGCAGGGGTCAGATATTTTTTTGGCATGACTAATTGATGGGGCACATTTCACTTGCATTGCAGTTGCCCTCTCAAACTCATTCTACAACCAGGGTCTGTGATTTTCTTGATGATACTGGTTGGGATTTGGGCAAGCTCATGGGGCTAGTGCCTCTGCATATGACATTACGTATTGTTGGGGTGCTATTAGATACTATGAGCTTGGATCAGATACTGTGACGGCCCAACCCTGATTGCAGCTTTACTGCTAGGCCCACTTGGGAACTGGTTAGAGAACCTTGTATTAGACCGTCCGCATATGGTGATTTTTAGGGTGAGATCGTTCCTGTTACGGTGTCTTTCTTCTACTGGCGACTGTGGTAGGGGTCATATTCCAGTAGATTATGTGATTAAGCAGCGGATTCATGTGCAAATGCCTTTATGTTGTCAGTGTTGCTCTGAGGATGAGATGCTTGAGCATGTTATCATTAGCAGTCCAATGGTTGATAGAGTGTGGCAGCACTTCTCCTCTATCTTCTAGGTTTTTCATCTTACGTCTGATGGTAATTAGCATTGTTTTTAGATGTGGTGGTTTTCTAGACACGCAGTCAGACGGGGCACATTCACATCATTGTGCTACTTTTTGTGTTCCAGTTCTTGCGGAGGGTGCGGAATGATGCGAAATACAAAGGCATAGTTGTTGATGCAAAATACAGAGGGTGCAGAATAATGTGTGATCTCACAAGGTAAACACGGATGAATATGTTGTTTATGGAAGAACTAATGGAGGAGGAATTATCAGGGACTATGGAGGCTGTATTTGTGCCTTTTCTACTGATTAAGAGGATTGTATGATTTTGGAGGCTAAGCTTCGCGCTATCCTCGATGGTATTTTACTGGCCAGGTCACTTAGTATCCCAGATTTATTAGTGGAGGCTGATTCTGCGGTCGCTATCCATTACAATCTTCACCGAGACGGTCCTTAGAATCTTCATATCATTATTCAGCACTGTCGGCAGCAGCTGCAATTTGATAGAGACAGGCTCTCGCACATTTTCTGCGAGGGCAATCAGGTTACTGATGCTCTTGCCTCTGACAGTTAGACTAAAGGGGGTTACAGAAAGTATGGGGTTCATAATCTGCCTTCAGCAGCCCGTGGGCTTCTACAGATGGACCGCCATAGTTTTCCCTCAGTCAGGGGCATATAGTTTAGCTTAAGTCTTTATTTTTTGCATCATGTGTACAGTTACTCTAGCTATTGTTTTATTTCTTTTTTTACTGATTCTAGTGTTAGGGAGGTAGTATATCCTTATTTACTGGTTTCATTTTTTGTACATTCAGTTGGAGGTCAGGTTTTATGCCTCTCCCTCCTGGGTTGTACCATTTTTGAGATATTAATAAAAATGGTAGGGGGATTCCAAACCCCTACTACCTAGCTAAGATGGACGCCTAAAAACCATACTACAGCCTAGTTAGTGCTTTGATTAAAAAAACAAAAAATGGGCTCATTAGATTTCCTTTTCTATTTTTTATGTCAAACACACCACTTCTTTTTTTTTTCACCTTTTTTTATTTTGAAGTCTTTAATCTCTAATTTTTAAATCTATTTATTTATAACTTTAGTGAGCCGTCATTTTATAACTTCTGCATACGATCTCCATTTTCAACCCATAATATATGTTTTTGGGGTAACTTAAAGAAATCGATTGAACCAGTTGCTTTGTGACTTCTAATGGCCGATTTTAGGCATTTGAATCTATCTACGATGTTTATTTGCGTTTTTCCTATTTTATTTTGAGCCAATATTTGTGTTTTGGCCTTTTTTTTTTAGTCCAATCTTTTGTAGAGCCTGTAAAGCTATCAATACTTAATTTCAACTTATTACCAACAAATTTTTCTATTTTTTGAGATATTCTTCACGTGCAACACAAAGGCAGAATACTAATAACCAATCAATTAATTAAAGTCATTCTAATCGAGAGTTATAACAACATTATTATTACACATTTATTATATAATCAGTAAAAATTCAAATAAGCCTTCAAATAAAATAAAATTCAAATGAGCTAGCACATTCGCAACTTTGGCCCTCATACAGGAGAAAATGAAAAGGACTATAAAATGTAGCTAGCTCAAGAATGGTTGCTCTGCCATTTTTCTATTTGTTGTTGTAATGCAATTTGTGCGTAGTTAGAAAATGGTCGAAGTAGTAGCCAAAACTTGACGACTTCTAACTGAGATACTAATTCAAAAAAAAATGTTTCAAACGGTAAAAAAATAAGATTTTTTTTTTCAAAAACAAAGTGATGGGGGATCAGGATGTTCACTCCCTATCATAGCTACTAATCCGTGGTATGATTTCTATACCAAGGAAAATGAGTAACGGTATTGTTAAAACATTCACTGGTATGAAAATTTGCTCTTATTTCCTTTGTCCGATTCATGATTATTTGTTATCAACTCAGGTAAATAATGGAATGTTTAGAATAGCTCACTAAGTGGTTAAAAAGCCATGAGATAAATGAAGCCATAGCTTATCTAAAAATGGGTAAATTACAGAAAATATCCCTAACTTTTACATTCTGTAGTCACTGGGCAGCAAAAATCAGCGAGGTCAAAGGTCAATAAAGGTCAACAGGCACGGGGTCTTCGAAACAGGCCTCAAGTGCCTCATCTAACCCTACGGCCTGATGATCTAATGGCCAGAGAAATTGGAGACCTGATTCAGTGACCAGAAGGTGGACATCTTCTCCGACGCTCCTATGGTCCAGGGTGTCTGGGAGCCCAAGTGGTGACCCGACGTAGCGCCGCAACCTAGCGAGATAGCGAGAGAGCTGGCTGAGCAACAGCATGGGAACCCACATAGGAAATCTCGTCACTTATGACTGATAGGATGCCAACATTAAATGCGAAATGATGGCCCCCGGCTCCATGAATGGGTTAAGCAACCATTAGTAAAAAAAAGTACAGGATTAATCGCGACTGATTTAACATTTATGTCATCCCTATGGGGTCCAACATAAAAGCATGTAATCATTATCCCCATGCAAACAAACAAATGTACACTATAAATAGAGGCATGCAAAAGTTAGAAAGGGTAGACACCCAAACCTCATCACTCTTGTCTCCACACATTTATACTTTTCCATTTATTTCAAAAACTTACAAACATTCCTTGTCTTAATTTGCATTTATTGCTCATACCAATTTGAATATAAGTTCCCGCGAATATAAATCTTGTTTGTTGAGTCGAAAGCTAAAATTTGGCATCAACAAATTGGCATTGTCTGGGGGAAACTTACAAAAAGTTGTGTAAAGCAAATTTCTTGCGAAATTTACCTATGATAAAAAGAAATGAGCGGAAGACGTTCCAAGAGTCAAAAGCCAAAAACCAGTGATGTCGGACTACCCCTGGGTTCAGAAAAAGTTAGAGCCTCTGCCAGTGCTGGCCCTTCACGACTGGCAACTCCAACAGAGACCTAAACTCTTCAACCGAAGAAGTCCGGCGTCTGTGACAACATAACCTACCTACTTCTCAACAGTACACAATAGGATCCTCCTCTTATAGCAACTCTTCTTGACGTGCTGAGAACGTCGAAAGACCCCATCGAAGGATAACCCTCAAAGGGAAAATGTCAGAAGAAGGCTAAGTTTCACACCGACCTAAAACTCCAGTCAACCATCCCCCAACACGAGAGCTGTACCAACTCCCGCAAGAAATACAGCTAGGAGCAGTGTATTTACTAGGCCCCGGCGTCTAAAGTCAACAGAACCCATGCGACTAAGCAAATAAAGACAAAAGAGAAGAAGTCCTACGCCAACGAATCTTGACAGTCATGCTTCCAGTTCCAATCCAGAGACGCTGCCAGGTCAGCGACTAGTTCCTCAGTAGATCCACGAGCTAGCCTAGCAGAAGAAATGATTAAGCTACCTCAAGCAGAAACATTTGAAAGGAAAAGCGGTGGAGGACCTGTGGGGAAGGCCATCCCCTTTCGACCTGTTCATCCGTGAAGCCGTCATGCCTTCCAAAATGAAGCTTCCTCAAATAGGGACTTACTGCGGAAAGTCAGACCCAACTGTGCACCTCCACCAAAACGTGTCTTGAATGGAGCTGCAAAACGCTACGAGAGCCGTCATGTATAAAGCTTTGAACTTACTTTGGAAGGAAACACTCAGACTTGGTACGGCAACCTAGCCCCAGGGTCCGTGCATAGTTGGGAATAGCTCTTCTCTAAGTTCACGTCCTAATTTATGGGATCCAAGGCCAGGGCCACCCCCAAGGAGATGCTGGGGATGATCAAGCAAGGGAAATCAGAACCGCTGAAAGGCTACTTAGACTGCTTCAATAGACAGGTCATGACCATGGAAAAAGGTGGCGAACGAATCACTTCTGATCGCGGTCAAGTCGGGCCTTTATAAAGATACCCGCTTCTGGCGGGCCATGCAGGAAGATCCCTCAAGCACCTGCAAGGAGCTTTTGAGGCTGGTGAGAAGTACATTAGCACCAAGAAAGCCGTCGAAGGGACCTTGCAGGCTGAAAAAACCCCAAAAGATGGGAGAAAGGACTACAAGGCAAGAGAGGACCTGCGACGAAGCGAGAAGTCATCCAGCTTGTTCAAGCCTTTCATAAAGCTCAATGCCTCAGCTGAGCACATCTTCAGCATCTTGCAAAATGATCTGATCTTACCCAAGGCAAGGCCCTTGAGGAAGCCATTGAAGGATGTCGACCAGTCCAGATACTGTAAGTATCATCAAAGCGTGGGTCACAACATAGACGAATGCAGACGCTTCAAACAAGAGATTGAGAACGTAATTGAATGGGGATACCTGGGTGAATATGTGGCCAATCACCAAGGGCAGGACTGACAAGCTCATCCCCATGCAGACCTCAGCACCCAGCTCCCACGGAACCAAACTGCAGCCAAAATCCACACACTTATCGGTGGAAACAACGGCATGGAAGGTTCCAAGAGACATAGGCGAGGCCTCATGAGAGAAGCCCAAACTTGTTACCACCTGCACATGGCGCAACCCCCCGTCTCTTGAATCAGCTCGTTTTCTTTCTGCAACGAAGATGCTTATGGCATGTTACACCCTTATATAGACGCTCTGGTCATCACTATGCCAGTTTCGGGCGTTAAAATCTAAAAGACCTTGGCAGACAACTGTAGCACCGTCAACATCATTTTTTGGCGAACTTTCCAGCAAATGAAAATAGACCCAACGAGCTTAAGGCCGTACAGTACTAGACTCTAGGGTTTTACTGGAGACTATGTGAAAGTAAAGGGCCAGATCGCACTCCTTGTTGAACTAGGGGATGAGCTCTGTAAAAGGAGAATAATGGCGGATTTCATTATAGTAGATGTGCCTTTGAACCACAATGCCATTTTGGGTCGCCCAATTCTGGGTCATCCAATTCTGTACGAGCTCAAAGCCGCGATTTCCATTTACCACTATGTCATGAAGTTCCCAACCTGTTACGAAACGGCTATAGTGTGTGGTGACCAGCGGGCGTCAAGGGAATGCAACCTCGATAACGCAGAAGAAACAAGCACCTTGACAGAGGTTCACACAATCACCCCAGACTCAATGGGCTAGAGAATCAGCTACTATTAAACTCTACACCAAAGTGTCAGCACGTGAGGCATAGAAACAAGTCCGGATCTTCGTCTGGTCCTTGAGGAGGAGCATTCCCCCACCCGGTTGTAGAGGCCATCTCAAGAGCAACAAAGCAGAAGGCTGAAAGTTGGGTATCAGTTCTACATTTTTCACCTTTTCGAATTTTTTGTTTACCAACTGTTAGGTCATGGCTAAAAAAGGAATATGCTCGTATGCGTTAGCTATAATTTTGTGACCCAACAATTAGTTCGAAAGACAAATGTTTATTTTGATAAAACATCCCCCTCTCAATGCAAATGCAAAGCATAATCCGCTACGTTTAAGTGGAAGAATTCACGCTCAACGACTAGAACAAGCTTTTACTTTTAGTCCATACTTAAGTATACAGGTCCGCGCGTTAAGTTAAAACAAGCTTCTAACTAGTGACCTCACACTTGACCGTGATTAGAACAAGCTTTTAGTCTGCGCTCAAGTCAAAGAATTCACGCTCAATGACTAGAACAAGCTTTTAGTCCGTGCTTAAGTTTACAGATCCATGATGTAAATTAGAACAAGCTTTTAACTAGCGACCTTACATTTGACCATGACTAAAATAAGCTTTCAGTCTGTGCTCAAGTCGATGAATTCGTGCTTAACGATTATAACAAGCTTTTAGTCCGCGCTCAAGAATACAGGTCCATGCTTTAAGTTAGAACAAGCTTCTAACTAGTGACCTTACACTTGACCATCACTAGAACAAGCTTTTAGTCTGCGCTCAAGTTGAAGAATTCGCGCTCAATGACTAAAACAAGCTTTTAGTCCGTACTCATGTATACAGGTCCGTGCTTTAGGCTAGAACAATCTTCTAACTATCGATCTCACACTTGACCATGACTATAACAAGCTTTTAATCTGCACTCAAGTCGAAGAATTCGCGCTCAACGACTATAGTAAGCTTTTAGTCCTCGCTCAAGTATATAGGTCCGCGCTCTAAGTTAGAGCAAGGTTCTAACTAGCGACTCACACTTGACCATGACTAAAGCAAGCTTTTAATCTGTGCTCAAGTCGAAGAATTCACGCTCAACAACTATAACAAACTTTTAGTCTGCGCTCAAGTATACAAGTCCAAACTCTAAGTTAGAACAAGCTTCTAACTAGCGACCCCAGACTTGACCATGACTATAACAAGCTTTTAGTCTGCGCTCAAGTCAAAGAATTCACGCTCAATGACTATAACAAGCTTTTAGTCCTCACTCAAGTATACAAGTCCGCGTTCTAAGTTAGAACAAGCTTCTAACTAGCGACCTCACACTCGACCATGACTACAACAAGCTTTTAGTCTACGTTCAAGTCGAAGAATTCGCGCTCAATGATTATAAAAAGCTTTTAGTCCGCCCTCAAGTGTACAGGTCCGCGCTTTAAGTTTGAACAAGCTTCTAACCAGCGACCTCACACTTGACCATGACTAGAACAAGCTTTTAGTCTGTGCGCAAGTCAAAGAATTCACGCTCAACAACTAGAACAAGCTTTTAGTCTGCGCTCAAGTATACAGGTCCACGCTCTAAGTTAGAACAAGCTTCTAACTAGCGACTCCAGACTTGACCATGACTAAAACGCATTTTTAGCCAGAGATATATTTATTTGGCTCCGCGTCCTGGGTCCAGACTAGTGACCGGCTCAAATTGCCAGAGCTCATAGTTCGAGGGATCAAAGCACGGCCTGGCCGGACGCGTCCACAAAAACCCCTCATCAACGGTTATAGCCTATGAAGGGCTCGGACAGAATTTTCGCAAAACATCCTTACACTTGAGGCAAGATATATTTAAGTTCCAGAACAAGCGGGCCTTAGCAGAGATGAGTTCTCCACTAACTAAGAGTGGTGTTAAGGCATGCCACTTTGATAAATATACGAGCGAGCTCACACTTGAGGAAACAATTTGCATTATATTTATTAGAGACTACAGGAAGGAGAAAAGAAGAGCTAGGGGACAAGGGATTCCTAAGCTTGACCTTCAGAGGATGAGGCCACATTCCCCCTAGTAGGAACGACAGACTCAACCCCCACAGTGGAATTTACATCGTCAGCGAGCTTTCTATCAGCGGCCTCTCTTTTAGGACTTGGTAGTTCAGCGAGGGTAGGAGCTTTGGATATGATTTTGACCTCCTCATCCTCGTCATCAAAGATCACATAGCCGCAATCTTTCTTCAGCTTGGGAACCTACTCCTTGAGGAATCTCAGATCATACTCTGGACGCTCCCTCATGACCTCGCCCAAGATCTACCTTGCCGTCCTATAATAAAGAATGGCGTTAGCACTCTTGAACTTCTCAGAGGTCTTGTATTTGGGCACTGCCTCCTAGTACGCGGCGAGCTCGCTAGCAGCTGCTCTTCTTTCAGCCTCTCTCAAGATCTGCTTATGGCTTGACTTTTCTGTCACAAGTTGGGTCGCTGGGTCCTCAAACTTCTTCTTCCAAGCTTCAAGTTCAGTGCGCAAATCGGCCGATTCCCCCCTGGCCACATGCAGCTCCTGCTCTTTCTCCCTGAGAGCTAGCTCTGCCTCCTGCTTCGCCTTGTTTGCATCGGTTGCCTGGCCAGAGAGTTTCCTGTTATTCTGAAAGAAGCACCCCACCCAGGATATGGCGTGTTCGTCCAAAATGGCTTATCGAGCCTGCATCATTGCGCCCACCTGCAGGAGTTTGGCCATCAGTGGCCGCGAAGCCTTCCCACTTTCTAGACCAGCCCCGTGCCACGCTACTCATGGCATCCACAACGATCCCTGGCATCCCAGGACGCTGGCAGAGAAGAGTTTCCTAGCCAAGTTGAACTTGAGCATCACTTTCAATTTTTTGCCGATAAATCTCTCTATCTTCGCTCGCCTAGCTTGGTCCACCGGGAGATAAAGATCTTCACCCAGGACGCCGACAGCCCCTTTAATAGGTCGCTTTTCGCGAGGACGAGCAACAACAGGGACAGCAAGAAGGGCAAGCAAAGGACTGGCTAGGGGCTCTCAGATGGCCAACTGCCTTTTCCTGCGTCGCTCAGAGATAGCCACCTGGTTAGTTGTCATGGGTATCTTTCCAGTGGCTTTATCTTGCCTCACTTTTTTTCTCTTCTCGTTCCTTCTCAAACCCTCATTCAGTTGTTCAGTAGTTCTCTTCTCCTCAGCCTTGTCACGCACCGTTTTCCTTTTCTCCTACGCCACTCTCTTTCTCTCAGCCTCTCAAATAGCCTACTTTTGGCCCTTAGAGAGGTATCCCTTCCGTCAAAAGAAACAAGTGTCATGTCCCAAGGAAATGCTCAGAAGGCAAGGTGTCCAGGTATAGAAAAACGGCTTGCAGTTGCTCAGATTCCTAGAGACATGCTCAGAGCTAGGAGCAAACAGGCCGGTGATTACTAGGAAGTCTTCATTTGCTAGGTCTGCTATCTCAACTCGCTCCTGAAACAACGCAGAAAGTGCTCAGCCTCACTCGATACCTGACAAAGGAGAAAATACAGTTAAAGCGTCAGTCAATCAGCCCGCTGAGGGAGCTATGTCGATAATACGCTTATTGGGTTCTATGTCGCTCATAGTAACAGTCGTGTTTTCATCATTGGAACTAGGCGAACTCCTCTACTCGCCCCTACCCAGAACCAGCTCTGTTTCCAACTTGGGCCGGATTTAAATGCCCCACTCACTAAGTTTCCCCAAAGGTTTAAGGCCCCAACCTTAGACCGTGTAGCTAGGCTAAACCATCTTTTTCCAGCGAGTGAGGGCCGTAACACATAGTACACAGTCTTTAGGACACAGATACCCCCATCCTTTGTGATGCCACAAAGCGAGGACTCCGATTACTGTCCTACAGCCTGAGGGTGTAATTTTAGATGGAGTAATCTTCCCAAGATCTCAACAATCCAGTGACAAGCCTTGGAAGCAGAATGTGGAAGCCGGCTTCAAACATTCTAATGCTCGCTGCTGCACACCCCATGGGGGGCAATGAGCCTGCTCTTCCTCGTAAGAGACCCAAAACGCTATGCCATTAGGAACACAGTAATCCTGCCTTAACGCATGGAGGTCAGTTTCTTTTATTTTGGAGGGAATGTGTTTGCACACCCATGGTTGGTCTTTATCATGAATCACCGCTACCGGATCTCTCCCACTGGAACTCACCTCCTCATCACCCCTGCTCTCATCATTTGTCCAATCAAATTGGATTCTCGACACCGAATTTGGCATTTTCCCTGCCATCTCCTCATCTGTAGACCACTCCACGTCTACTGTCGCGCCCCCGCCTGCATTACTCACTGGAAGGAACCCCTTCCTGCTCTCCATTCAGTGAGATCCCCTATAAATTAGGAAAAGATTATTCTTTACCTTGGCACTAAAGTTGCCTCAAAAGATTGAACGAATACTGGGGTAGGATCAACCAATTGTGAAATTGATGACAAAAAACTCCTAAGAACTGATTGCGAAGGAAGATAATGCGGAAGGAAAAAAGGAGTGTACATAAGGGAATAAAGAGAGTCCTGTGGGAAGATGGAAAGGCAATAGCCGCGTAGGATGTGGGAAACTTAAAGTGCAGCATTTAAGAATCATGATTATTGCCTTTAAAGATCCCTGAACACACCATTCCACTAAATGATGGACACATGGCAAAGAGCGCCGCCTCAACTCTCTTTTTTTAAAATTCAATGAGCCATATTTTGGGTGGCAAATGACTTTCAAGAAAGTAGCCAATTTACATTCAAGGCCACTAAACCTTGGGCTCAAGGAACAGCAACCTTGAGGCGGCAGTTTGTAGTAACTAGGCCACAAAAATCAGCAAGGGTCGAAGATCAACTAAGGTCAACAGGCGCGGGGTCTTGGAAACAGGCTTCCAGTGCCTCGCTTAACCCGACGGCCTGACGATCTAATGACCAAAGAACCTAGAGACTTGATCAGCAACTAAGAGATGGACATCTTCTCTAACGCTTCTATGGTCCAGAGCATCTGGGCGTCCAAGCAGCGACCCGATGTAGCGCCGCGACCTAGCGAGATAGCTAGCTGAGCAACAGCATGGGAACCCACGTAGGAAATCTTGTCACTTACAGCTAATGGGATGCCAACATTAAATGTGAAACAATGGTCACCTACTCCATGCATAGCTTAAGCAACCATTAGTCAAAAAAAGTACAGGATTAATCCCGGCCAATTTGACATTTATGTCATCCCTGTGGGTCCAGTATTAAATGCATATAATCATTATCCCCATGTAAACAAGCAAATGTACACTATAAATAGAGGCATGCAAAAGTGAGAAAGGGTAGACCCCCAGACCTCATAACTCTTGTCTCCACACATTTATAGTCTTACATTTATTTCAAAAAGTTACAAACATTCCTTGTCTTAATTTGCAGTTATTGCTCATACTGATTTGAATATAGGTTTCCGTGAATATAAATCTCGTTTGTTGAGATCGAAAGCTAAAATTTGGATTCAACACATTCATCTACATGTGCGTTCTCAACCTTCAAAGACTAACAGACCCTTAACTTTTAAAAAATTTGTGTCATTTCATAATTCAACCAATAAGGTCCATTTGGAAATCATCCATAATGAAACTCCATTACAAAGAATTAAGTTTCTAATTTATGTCATGTGAAAATATAGAAAAGTTACACGTGTGTGCATGATGATTGATCCTATATAGTGGCTTGGAGTGATTACAAAGGCTTTTTAGAGGACATTGATAGAGAGGATTCACCCCTGGAGGAATAAAGGGGTCACATCATAGTTGCAAAGAAGTCATTCCGTCGATACTTGCATGGGATTAAATGGAGGAGTCGCTAGTATGACTGAAGTCAAGTGTGGTCACGTGAGCTTTGTAATGGTTAATTTTCCCTATATTTTTCTCTATGAATAGGGAATGTTTTGTAACGACAAGGGGTTAACCATTATTTGATAAACATTTTTTTTATTTTTCTTCTCTCTAAAATCTGATCAAATAGATTATTTAGATTATTTGGCGCCATTTGCACAAATCAAATCAATGAAAAATCTATAAATTTGAGAATCATGCCTCCCAAATTGAAGGCAGCGGGGATTTCTAAGAAAAATCAAAAGAAACTCTTGATGGAACGGAGGCGGGCGATGCTTGACCCTAAGTTTCCACTTCCAGGACTGAATCAGCACCACCTCCAGTTGATCCAATGAATGATATGCAACAGAAGTTCCAGGCAACGCAGAAGCAGCTAAATTCACTTAAGTAGATATTGGCAGGAAATGCTGCTAGCAGAAACAACGGTGGCCCTACTTCACCGGCCGCTCCATTGCATCCGCCTAAGGTAGAAACAGTAGCTAGAGCAGTTGGTATAGTTGACGAGCTAGATGTGCTGGTGGCTCAAAAGATTGAAGAGGCTATGACGCGTAAGAATGATCAATCGCGCCCGATTGTTATGAAAGAAGATCCATTTGTTGATACGGTGCACAAGGAACCTTTTCTGTCTAAATTTTATGAGTCGGTGGGTGAGTTTGATCAAATGGGGATCTGATAGATTATCTGTGTACTTTCCAGGATTGTATCTGTTTGCACAGGTGGCCAGATCCCATTGCATACGGGGCGTTCCCAATGACTTTGAAACGAGATGCTCGGGAGTGGTTCGATACGCTACCAGCTAAATCTATTGGAATATTTTTAGAGTTAGCTAATAAGTTTGCAATATGCTTCTCGAGTAGCTCTCGAAAGAAGAAAACATATTTGGCATTGATATAAGTGATCTAGAAGTCTAGTGAATCACTAAAAGCTTACATCACTCGGTTCAATCGAGCGACATTGGGTATCAGAGGCTAACAGATGACAAGCGTGGTATCGGCCTTATTGATAGGGCTGAGGAATCAAGGATTTTGGGCAAGTATCTCCAAGAAACCTTTGGAATCGATGGTCAGATTGCTACAGCGGTCAGAGTCTCATATAGATTAAGAGGAAGTTCTAATTGCTTCAGCCAGATTTGGGACAGAGCAATTGAATAGGGAAAAGCTGAAAGCTGGAGAGGAGATGCTTTGAAATGTGTAGCAAAAGTCCTCTCATAGGGATTGAGAGCTGATTAAGTATTACAAAGATGAGGATTACTCAGGGAAAAGGAGGTACAACCATCCAAGTGTTTATCATCAACCATCTATTAACACTGTAGAAGCAGTGAACTTGGCAGGGCGGTCAGTCAATGACCCACGACGAATAAAGAAGATGAAGGCCTTAGCGGATGGAGTGGTGAGATGGCCAAATAAGATGATTTCTAATCTAGTAAACGGGACAAATCACAGATTTGTTAGTTTCACCAGGATCATGGCCATTTGACGGAGAAGTTGTATCAATTGAGGAAAGAAATCGAACGTTTGGTGAGTGCAGGGTATCTGAAGCTGGGAGGAGGGATGCCAGCTGTAGTCGAGCAACCGTGTTCTGATATTATTAATGTCATCATGGAGAGATCAGCAGGAGGGAGCGACTCTATGAATAGCCGAAAGGCTCACTCACAGTTGCTTCAGATGAACAGTATTACTATGCCCTACAATCAATTTTCTCAACAGATTACCTTTGATGATGACTGGAGTCGCCTTGTTATTTAATGATACATTAGTAGTGACCATTGATATTGCTAACTTTGATGTTAAGAGAGTGTCAGTTGACACTAGAAATGTGGCCAATGTACTAAGTTAGGAAGCATTTCATGCTTTAAAAATCCTAGAGACAATGATAAAGCCTTTGTATACTCTTTTGTAGGGATTCAGCGGGAGGGATTCTAGATTTTGAAGGAGTGGTGAAGTTAATGGTCGCGGTTGGCACTAACCCTAAGGCAATTGCAATCACAACATCATTTGTAGTAGTACGAGCGCCTGTGGCATATAATGCAATCTATGGCAGGCCTCTATTGGATAGCATTGGAGCAATTGTTTCTACCCAACACCAAGCTATGAAGTTTCATACGAGTAGAGAGATAGGTATTGTGTAGGGCTATCAGTTGGTGTCATGAAGGTGCTATGTAGATAGTGTCAGAGGAAAACAAGTCTTGAACATAGAGGATGTTGCCCCTGGACAGAATACCGTACGTATAGAACCGCCGCGAGGGATGGAGCAAAGTGATGAGTAGTTTAGGCAAGCAGATCATTTCATAGCCATTGATGAAATAGAAGAAATGGAAGTAACAGGAGGAAAGATGTTTAGGATTGGGAAAACTCCATCGTCAGAGGAGAAAGTTCTGATGATAGACTTTTTAAAGTCTAATTTAGATGTTTTCACGTGGGCTCCCAATGACATGGAGGGAGTTGAGTAGGGTGTTATGCAACATTCGTTAAAGCTAGATCCCTCGAAGGCCTATTAAACAGAAGAACCGTTCATTTGCCCTAGACAGGCAAAAAACGATCCAAGAAAAGGTTCAGAAGCTTTTGAAAGCAGGGTTTATTAGGGAAGTCAAATACCCTAAATGGGTATATTCAGGGTTGTGAATGTAGTGCTCATAAAGAAGTCCAATGAAAAATGGCGGATGTGTATCGATTTCACAGATCTAAACAAGGCATGCCCCAAAGACTCATATCTGTTACCCCGTATAGACTCACCTATTAATGCTACTACAGGACAAAAGAGCTTCAGTTTCTTAGACATATTTTCAGGTTACCACCATATTAAGATAGTGGAAAAGAATGAGGGAAAAACTGCCTTCATTACTGATCTGGGAACTTTTTGTTACACAGCCATGCCTTTTGGCGTAAAAAACGCTGAAGCGATGTACCAAAGGATGGTGAATAAAGTATTCACTCTGGTCCTGGGATTAAAAATGTAAGCCTACATGGATGACATGGTAGTTCACAGTCAAGAGGAAGCAGATCATATAAAAGATCTTCAGAAGTTTTTTAACATTGGCCGAATACATAAAATTAAGTTTAACCTAGAAAAATGCACCTTTGGAACCCAAGGGGGAAGTTCCTCTTTTATATGATAAGTCAGTGAGGAATTGAGGTGAATCTAGACAAGATAGAGGCTGTCATGAGGTTAGGGAGACTTGTATCGTGAAGATGTACAAAGGCTGATGGAGTAGTTGACAGTGCTAAGTTGATTCATGTCGTGGGTGGCCGAAAAATGTTATCCGAGGTTCAGTTTTCTGCGAAAGGCGAATACCTTTTGTTGGGATGAAAATTGTGAGAAATCACTAGAGACAGTGAAACACGATTTACATCAACCACCAGTGTTGGTCAGGCCTACTCCGAGAGATATCTTGAAGCTTTACCTAGTTGTATTTGAGAAGTCTATAAGCTCTGTATTATTAAAAAAAGAGGTGAACATTCAGAAGCCAGTATATTACGTGAGCCATGTTTGGATGGACGTAGAAACAAGGTATACCTCATTGGAGCAATTGGTGCTTGGAGTAGTGCCCAACGCCAGAAAATTGCGACCCTATTTTCAAGCTCAAGCTATAGAGGTAATGACTCATTTTCTATTACAATATGTTATGAATCATCCTAACGTTTTAGGAAGGCTTATGCGATGGGCAATAGAGTTGGGCGAATATGACATTGAATACAAGTCGTGAGGTTCTGTTAAATCTCAAGTCTGGCAGATTTTATTGATGAGCTCACACCACCTTTAGGTCCACAGTACAAAGAAAGTTAGACGTTGCATGTTGATGGGTCATCAGGTAGAGAGGGGCCTGCGGTGGGAATCCTCCTAACGGATCCATTGGAGAAGACGTATAAACAGTCATTGCAGATAGAATTTACTGCCACTAGTAAAGAGTCCAAGTATAAGGCGCTGATATATGGCCTTCCGCTAGATATAACCAAGGGAACGAGATATATCATAATACATAGTGACTCGCAGCTAGTGATTAGTCAGGTACAAGAAGTGTTTGAAGTGAAGGAGGAGCGAATGATAGTGTATTACATGAAAGTCAAGAAACTATTTAGGGCTTTTTCAAAGTAGGAGATCATGAAGGTAACTAGAGAGTTAAACGACAAGGCTAATCACTTATCTCGTGAGGTTTTTAAAGAGAGAGAGAGACCTGCCAGTACTACCGTACAAGTCCTAAAACGCCCAACTTTAGCCATTGAAGTCAATTGTGTAAAGGTCCTCGAGGATGTGTGGACGGAACATCTTCAAAGTTATTTAGCCATAGGAGTAGTGCTGGTGGATGCTGTAGTGACAGGGCACTTAAAAATGAGGGCTGCCAACTTCATATTAATCAACGGAAAGTTGTATAAGAAAGGAGTAACCATTCCTTATTTGCGATGTGTAACGACAAAACAAGAAAAGCAGGTGTTGGAAGAAATACATTCAGGGATGTGTGAGAATCACTTGGGAGCGAGGTACCTCTCTAGCATTCAAGGCCTTAAGGCTAGGATATTTTTGGATTGGGATGAAGAAGCGTGGTAAAGAACTAGTGCAGCGATATGAGGTGTGTCAGTGACACAATAATGCAATACAGGTACCAGCAGTCTATCAAGTCCCCATTATGGGAATCTGCCCTTTCTTCCAATGGGGAATTAATATATTGGGTCTATTTCCAGTGGCGTCGAGGTAACGAAAATTTGTAGTTATGGCGATTGATTATTTTACAAAGTGGGCAGAGGCTGAGGCGCTTGCAGTAATTGATCTACCGATTTGGGGTTCCCAGAGTGATTGTAACAGATAACGGTCGCTAGTTCGATAATAAGGCCTTTAGGGAGTTTTGTAGACGCTATCATATCGAGTTAAGGAAGACATCTGTAGTACATCCTCAAGCCAATGGTCAAGTAGAAGTCACAAATCGTGCTATCTTGTTGGACCTGAAAAAGCGCCTATAGAATTTTAGAGGATCATGAGCTAAAGAAATCCCTAATGTATTATGGGTGTAGCATACAACTCCCAAACAAGCCACGAGAAAGACTCCATTTAAATTGTGCTTTGGGGTAGAGGCTGTAACTCCTGTAGAACTACTTAAGGTGAGTCCAAGAATTTAGTTTACACTGTGTAGTGAGGAGACACATCAAGCCGAGTTGTATCATGTAGAAGAATGTATGGAAAGCGCTTGGAAAAAGATGAAGCGGGCTAAGGAGAAATGAGCTAAGTGATTTGATCTAAAAGTCAAAGAGAGGCAATTCCAACCAGGGTAATTGGTGTTGAGGTATGCTGCCTCAGTAGGTCATGTCCCAGGTAAATTATAGCCCAAATAAGAAGGTTCATTCAAGGTTTTAAGGGAAGTACAGCCTGGCTCTTACAGTTTACGGAACCTTAGGGGGAAAGTTTGGCGAGACCCTACCATATCTCAAATTTGAGATGGTTTTATAGTTGAAATAATGAGATTTTACAGATATTGTTTCGTGATTTTTAACTATTTTGACAGAACTAACTGATCATATAATGGTCTCGCAGGAGTAAACTAAAAAGGTCTTAATGAGATGGAATAAGCGGGTCGGCTAGAGCTGGGGGTCTGATACGCAAATAAAGTACTAATGAATCACCTTGCTCTTTTATATGGTCGCTTTGTAATTTTCCTTTGCAACAAAAGTATTCACAGATAAATGGCAAGGTTGTGTAGGTAGGAAAAAGAAAAAGTATAATATGCAAGAAAGGGACGAAGGTTGTCTACCATACCCTCAAAAGAGAACGGGCATAGGAGAAAGAGGTGAACATGACCTTAATATATTCGTCATGATAATAGATCATGGATTGGTGAAACAAAGTGATACTCATGACCAGTTTGCATATATAGGTTTTTAATAAGCACGGGCAATCTGTTAGAGTAGTAGTTCTTAGATTTGAAAGTTGGCTAAATTAAAAAGTTTATTAGGTGTGTTCAGATGTTCTTATGCTTACATATTTGTATATCATGAGTTTTTCATTACTAATGAAGTTTCAACTGCAATTAGATACCTGTTATTGAGTTTTTTTAGTTTGGGAAAGATATAGTATGTCACTAAAAAATGCAAAATGTTGTTCACGGTATTTGCTTCGCGACTTAAATCGCCCAAGGGGATGGTTCTAACCGCTCCTTGGGATGGTAGTCATCAAATGGGATAAATCGCTCCAAGAAATGGTCAAAATTGCCTTAGAAATGGTATTCGCTCTGCGACTTAATTCGCCCAAGTGAATGGTTCTAATCACTCATTGGGATAGTAGTCGCTCAATGGGATAAATCGCTCCAAGGGATGGTCAAAATCGCACTTGAAAATGGTATTCACGCCATGACTTGAATCGCCCAAGGGGTTGGTTCTAATCGCTCCAGGTAGACGCTCAATGGGATAAATTGCTTCAAAGGATGGTTAAAATTGCCCTTGAAGATGGTATTCACACCGCTACTTAAATTGCCCAACGGGATGGTTCTAATTGCTCATTGGTGTGGTAGTCGCTTAATGGGATAAATCGCTCCAAGGGACAGTTAAAATCGCCCTTGGAGACGGTATTAGCTTTGCAACTTAAATCGTCCAAAGGGATGGTTCTAATCACTTCTTCGAAATGGTAGCCGCTCAATAGGATAAATAGCTCCAAGGGATGGTCAAAATTGCCCTTGGAGATGGTATTTGCTTTGTGACTTTAGTTATCCAAGTCGCTCCAGGGGACAATCCAGAGAACTGGTGTTGGTTTGCTTGAAATCGGCAGTGTTATAGGTAGACATCGCCCAAAATTGAATTCGCTTATAAATGACAGGGTCATTAATTTCTTATCATTATTTGTCTCAAGGAATGGCTAAAATTGCCTTGATTGGTCTTATTTGCTTGGTTTAAGTTGTATAAGGGAATAGTGGTCGATTAAAGGCATTTTACTAAAGGAATAGTTAAAACACGTCGTCATTGACAACAAAAGTTAGGAATTTGCCAAAATAAAAGTTATAGAGCGACAGTTAGTAAAATGGTTGTATCATGTTTGTAAGACACAACCCACCGGAACATTAAAATATGATTAAGAAAACAGACTAGGTTGCTTGATCCTCGTCATCACTCTCAGAGGCCAACTCCTCACTCTCTTCCTCCTCTTCATCTGGGTAATGCTTGTCACCTTCGTGATATGGAAAGCTAAGTTAAGGACCATCTTCTATAACCAAGCTTTGGCGGCGCACAGTCCAGATCATCTATCGGCCACAATATGATTCCTCTTGAGCTCCTTGAAACGCTTTGACTTAAGGAAATCCCGAACTCCTATTTTGGGGAGAAGTCTATTCCAGTTTACTAATACTTGTTTCTTCTTCAAAATAGTGCTATCCTTAGAGGCTAACATAGAGTCTTTCAAGGATAGCTGATTCTTCAAGAGAATGATCTATGTCTCTTTTTCTTGGATTGTTGCATCTTTAGAAGCAGAGGCATCCTTGACCTTATCAAGATCAAGCTTCAAAATGTCAGCCTTTCTTTGTAATGCATCAGTTTGGGTATTGGCCTCTTGAAGTTGTGTTTGCACACTTGAGAGTCGAAGTTGCTGATCTTTTAAATATTCAGCTTGCTGATGGATTTGCTCCTGAAGCTGGTATCAATCCACATAGACGGCAGAGCGCTTGTGACTGGCCTAGTTGACTAGTGCCACTTTAGACTTGATGCGACGGTTGTAGGACTTGGAGATAGATAGCATGTGAAACAAAGAAAGAACATGGGTTAAAGGAAGGTTTGCATTAAAAGAAAATGGGAATTGTAGACAATAAAGATGGTAGGAACTACTCACTATGCGTGCAGTAAATTTTGTGACTTTCATAAGATGACCTTCCTTTTGGAGGGGTTTAATTATTCCATAAGTCATCATCCTTAGGGACCATGTTCATCAATGCATGGTTTCATAACAGGCGCTATCAAGGAATAGAGAACCCTACATGCTTGGGAGAAGAGAAGGAGACGTCTTCGGATGGTTTGGTCTTGAGAGGTAGATTTTCTTTTGTGCCTTGGAAAGGGGCCGTGGCAGGAAGGGAGGAGTCTGGTTCAGAGAAAGGGATATCTATTGAAGGGGTGTGGTCCTTAGGGAGAGGAGCAGCAGTAGGGGGAGTTGTGGATGAAGGAATTGGAAATTCACATACCAAGGGAGCGACTGTTAAAGGACTAAATGTAGAGGCGATCATATCTGCGATAGACGAAAGGAGATTACTAAAGTCATAGCCATTGGGAGAAATCATTAGGAAAGGTGTTGAGGTAGCGATGGGAGCCTTAGGAGGAGTCCCTTATGAGGAGACAGTTTGTTTGGAGGTAGTTCGTTCACAAGAGGAGGTCACTGTAGATTCTTGAACTTCATAGGTGGATGGGTGCGTAGAACATTGCTTAGTATCAGAGTGATGTCGCTTCTTAGAATGTTTTTCCCTTTGTTTTGCTGGGCTAGAAGAGCGAGATACTCATCTGAAAACTCCTCTTGTATCATATCTATGAAAGGAATAGAAGAAAAAAAAAAGAAATGAATAATAAGTAATAAACAACAAATATAAGAAGTGGAAGACTTCAACAGAGAGGTTTTAGCTTAGTTAAAGGGCGACCAATCCCTATAGGCACGAAATTTTTATCAGTTAAGATTGTGGTTGCCTTGCCCTTCTTAGCCTTAATGTGGGAGAGGTTAGAGATTTCCATTTCCTCCAAGTCAGTAACGATAGGGAGTAAGTTGAAAGCTTTAAGAGGTTGTCTCTCTGGGGGCTTTATGAAAAGAATTTATTCTTCCATTTCCAACAAGACTTTGGGTGCTTGGGGTGTGGAAATGGGACCCCTTTATGGCTTTCACTCTATGAGCAAAAGTAATCCAGTTCTCCTCTTTTGCACCTTTTTCATTTCAAAGAAATTTCAAAAGATGTTGGTGGTAGAGGTAATGTCATTTTTCAAACATATATACAAAAAATAATTTAAGTGTCCCCATCCTTTGGGCAATATTTGGCTTGGGCAGAGTTGAAACTCGAATAAAAGGTCAGATAAGAAGAGTGGATGGGAAATTGAACGCTGACACGAATACAATCTACATATATTGCTATTTCCCCATCATTAGCGGAGGCCAGAGTTTCACCATCGCTAGAGGCTCTGAAAGTGTAAGGAAAGGGCATAAAGAAGTTGGATACAAATCAATCTAGGGCCTCCTGTTTATAGATGCTCATCTCAGAAGGGAAATCCCTAACAGTTTTATCAAAAGAAGATGACAGGGAATGAGAGGTGTTGCTAGGGGGAGATTTCATTTTAGATCTTGTGGCACGGCCTTGGGGCTTTTTAGCAGACTTCTTGATAGTCATAACTGTTGTAAAATATATATTTATGAAAAGTAAAACCCAGAAGGAATTCGACAAGCCAAATGGGGGAAACCCTCAAAAAAGACACAGTAGCGACTCGGAATGAGCTACAAAACAAACGCAGGGTAGTATTGAGAAAAAAGCATAAGCAAGAAAAGAAAACTGGTAAATGAAAATCAACATCAACAGAAATTCAGTTCAGGCATACAACTACGCATTCGAATACAAAACCCAGAAATTAAACACAGAATATGAAACTTTACGTGAACAAGTAAAGATAAATTCCTGATAATAAGGGAGGATTGTGAGATTGTAACAAGTACAATATTGATTCTGTTTCCAGAAATCTCTCTGGGGAAGCGAAGTTGTCAAGGGAAATATCTAGAATCGACGATTCTTTTTGCAATCGAAAAGTGTCGTTTGAGTTCATTCTTGGGTTAAAAACACAAGGACAGTAGAATTTCGTATATGAAGTGAAAGTCGATAGGGGCGATATTGTCATTGGCAGCAATAGTCAGGGGCAGTGGGGTCATTTACTGAAATACGTCTGAAGGTGAAAGTGGGTTGTATTTTGAAGTAAAGAGGTCTCGCTACACTAGATAATTCACTCTCTTCAAAACACTAGGGTCTTTTGATGAGAATAAAAGGGCCTATGATCCTATATAACGGCTTGGAATGATTACGAAAGCGCTTAGAGGATGTGATAGAGAGGATTTGCTCCTGGAGGAATAAAGAGGTCACTTCATAGTTGCAAAGAAGTCGCTCCGTTTATACTTGTATGGAATTAATGGGACTGGACAATTCACTTTCCTCAAAATACTAGGGTCTTTTGATGAAAGTGATGGGGCTTATGATTCTATAT
The DNA here is from genome assembly GCA_963692815.1 of Nyctanthes arbor-tristis. NCBI lineage: Eukaryota > Viridiplantae > Streptophyta > Magnoliopsida > Lamiales > Oleaceae > Nyctanthes > Nyctanthes arbor-tristis. Next base: position 7,769 of record CAVNYN010239184.1, on the reverse strand, counting down.
AGTGGCTTGGAGTGATTATGAGGGTGCTTAGAAGACGTTGATAGAGAGGATTCGCTCCTGAAGGAATAAAGGGGTCACTTCATAGTTGTAAAGAAGTCGCTCCGTCGATACTTGCGTGGGACTAAATAGAGGAGTCACTAGCAAGATTGAAGTCAAATGTGGTCACATGAGCTCTGTAATAGTTAATTTTCCCTCAATTTTTCTCTATAAATAGGCAATGTTTTGTAACGAAAAGGGGTTAACCATTATCTGATAAACACTTTTCTTTATTTTTCTTCTCTCTAAAAGATGATCAAATAGATTCTTTAGATTAATGACAAAATTTCAAACTAAGTTTCATATAGCTTTTTTGTCATTATGTACATTTGTAACTTTTATGTACCATTATGTGACGTAAATTTCATTTGTTATAGGAACACATCATCAATGGTTGCCAGGCAGATCCTAAAATATGAATGATGAAATTTATTCATTTAGAATTTTGGATGAATTTGGCCAATTTTCTAAAGGTTAAGGGTCTACTGGTCCATGTTTAAAGATTGAGGACAAAAATGCAAATAAATGCAAAAGTTGGAGACCTTTGCTATAATTTACCTTTTAAAATCTGAAATCTTGAAATTGACCCATTTCAACTAGATGAAATTTCTCCAACGAATTCAATAGTACTTCCTTTCTTCTCCCTTCATTCCAATTTTGATATGGAGTAGCTCCGTTATAAAGACACCATGTGTACATTACATAGTTCCCCCTACTAGTTTCATAGACCACATGTAGGGCCATCCAAATTAGTAGAGGAAAATGTACTATATACACTGGGTGTCTCCATAGTGTCTTCATATCCAAGCTCCCCTTCATTTCCTACTGAAATAGCTTACTTCTTACTATAAGTTATATCACTTCAAATATATTCTAATAATAAGTTACTAGCCTCTTGCCCATGCGTTGCACGGGGAAACCAAATGAACAGAAATATAAAGAAATTGAAATAAATGAGAAATTTAATAGTGAATATAAACCTTTAATGATGGGTCAAAATATAATGTCCTTGAAAAGAATCACAAAATATAACTATAATTAGATTAGTCTTTTAAATCGATTTTTACTATTTTAAAACTAATAAAATAGATTTCTATACAAAGTTTACAATTTTATATACACTCTAATAAATTTTGAAAATATTTATGATAATGTTCAAAGACTGCCCTAAGAGTTGTTACAAAACCTTCGAGAGGTTTTTGTTACACCCGTACGACAGTCAGGTAAAATTTATTGATATAATAAATTATATTTATCATTAAAATGAAAAAACTAATGAGGGCCACATAAAAAAGTTAAAATCAAAATTTCAAATTATTATCATGGGAATTATTATGCAAAACACAATTATAACATTCAAATATTCTCCAATAACAATGTTATGAATATAAGTTGTTTTGAAACACAATTTTCATGGGTTTTAATGTTAAGGGGAATATCACGATTTTGAAAATTGAGAGATTAGGAATGTTTCGATTAGCTGGAATATTCAAAATTATAGATTATGAATAAATATATCTAGATCCCAATTATAGCATTCGAATTTTGGGGAAAAAAAGAGGATTAAGGAGAACACCCAATGAAAAAAATAGCTCGACCAAGATCTTAGGTGTCTTGCCATAATTAAACACTAATTGGAATAGTATTTTAGACTGAATTCAATTGTTAATCCCAAACCCATTGCATATTAACAATAATAATTAAGGATAACTTCAAAGTTTATGAAAGATTCAACTCAGTTACCTCAATTCGAAAGAACCCCAACGCGTATATACGACTATAGTTGATGAAGAGATAATTGATAGAGATCCTGGAAACCAAGCATCTTCAGATCCACAGCAACAAATGATAAGAATCATTCGAATCCGAATAAGCAAGGTAAAATGAAGAATAATTCGGGCAAGATGAAATTTCTTATATAGCCCAATTTACTTTCCCAATCTGCCAACTTACGCGACCTTTCTTTCCCAATTAGAGTAATTCGGATTTGCCACTTATTCAGCCAAAATACTAATTAACCCATAATATGCCAAATTGCTAAATTACCCTCGCTTATGCAACCAGAAAATAGGCTGGAAAACGGTGCCAAAGACTTAAGTCTCTTAATTAGATATAGATATCCAATCGTGGAGCCAGTACACAAAAGTGGAGTAAACCGGATCAAAATAAAAATGTTTCCCCTAGCCCAAACATATAAAAAAATTTCTAGAGGCCCAGCCCAATTTAGGCTATGCCAGGGACCACGGGAGCACACCCTGTTCCACCAGTGGTTATATCACTCCAAAATATATTCTAATAATCTAAACATGCTCATTACATATGTTCGTGTAGCTTTGAGAATAGAGTTAATAAGTACTACTTCTCAACATACTACGTTTTAAAGATTCATCAATAATGTCACAACCGAAAATTTGAACCCATCTATTTCAATATCTGTATCTATATATTTTTTATATATAATTACATGATAGTTGCCAAATAATTTTTCCACCTAAATGTGCTTTCCATTTTTTGTGTTTCTTTCTTTCTTTCTACATTTTTTTTTTTTTTGTGCCTCTTTCTTTTTCTATTTCTAATTGTGACTAAATGATGACCATAACTTCTTTTCTAAATGGTAGGTTGTCGAGTAGGACTGGTCAAGGCACATTCATTTAAGGAATAGTTTTACGTATTTTTGAATTTTATAAATATTGTAATGTTATACATCAAATCCTTAGAAATTCAAAATCTTAGTATTAATACTTAGCAAATTCAAAAGTGTTGTAAATTATTTAATTATATTTTGAATGACTAATGTACCCTAAACCCAAGACTTGTACCTATAAATAGAGGCCTTTGATTCTTATAATAATATACACAATTCATGAGTTTTTTCTTTCTATTCTCTTTGTTTTATTCTTTTCTTTTCTCTAGTTTATAACACATTATTAGCACAATCTGTTCTTTAATTATTTTACATTTACGTTTTTTCGATGACTCTTGAATGAAATCATAATTAATATGATCTTGCTTCAAAAAGTCGTGTACTGAGGAATTGAATTTTCTTATTGTCATATGAGACAATTTATTTTTTTTTGAGTGTTTGCATATCATCTTAGAGGGATCTTTTTCCAATTTAATGGTTAGATGGATTCCATTGGTACACGCAATAATATACCAATTTAATGGAAAGATATTTCAAAGATGTCCATGAAATGGTTTGCCAATTTAATGGTAAGATTCTTTCCAATTATAGATTTTCGAAGAAAATTGTTGATTTATTGAGATATCTGATTTTGATTAGAAGGGATTTATTCTATTAGATCACAATATTTGTTTTACCATGGATTGCTAATATTCGATTTCAATGAATTTTTAGCATCCAATTCTTTATGGTCATGTTGATAATTACTCCTTTGTTTTACCATATCAAGGAGATCATAAATTCTATGTTGATTGATCCTCTTTCTTGAAATAATTGTGGCAGTGAATCACGTAATAAATATTGATATGATAAACACTATTTATATAATTTTTATTTCATTGTCGTTCTAGAAACAATATATACTGCTATACATTCATGTGTTGTAATTGGTACCCATTTTTATTGGATGCAATCTTAGATTCACAAGTGACTTATCCTCATACGTTATAATTATATAGTCTTTGTGGGGATCCATTCTTCAATTATATTAATAATAATCTAGAAGATTATTATGATTACTTTGGTTGGTTTATTATTTTAAGTGTCATCCCTATTGTTACTCACTAAGTTTACTTTGTATAATTACCCTATTTTTACACAAATGTGTAGATGATAGACAGGAGATACTCAAGGTGACCGGGAGTAGTTGGATCCCTTCAATGGATGACACAAGATGAATGTACCTTGAAGAATCGGATTTGTGGGGAGCCTATGATGAACAACTTGGATTTTACATATATCTTGGAACACATTACAAGGAGCATTGTAACCTCTCGGGAACTCTCCTAAGTATCAATGAATTCTACAAGGATAAGCCTTACAGATGGGAGTAATATATTATGCTAATATGGTTTATATTAGTAGTAGTATATATACAAGGAAGATTTAGCCTAAAAACTACCTTACCTCCTAACTTTGTAAGGTTTATAAGCCTCTTTTGATGCTTTTGAAAAATATGTGGTCGTAGTCACTTTTGAAGGCTATGTTTTGAACTCTCATGCAATGACTGAAGCTAATGAAGTATGTTAAAGTTTCTGCTATTATTGAAATTGAATGTTTTAAATTAGAAGCTTAAATGGATGCAAATTGGTCACTACATACAAAACGAAACACACTGTTAGAGGTATTAGTACCCTTCATGGCAGAAGCCAGCAGATTGAATTAATAGCCTAAATGTGTCTAAGTATTATGACTTTTTTATGGACCTTAAACATTGCATTGAGTTAAGATGTAAAGGTTTTGGTATACCTAGACTTGTTTCCTAATTGAATTGATTCAATGTAATCAAAGTGTCCTTCAAAGGACTTGTGAAGTATTAAGCTACCTACATATAAATTGTGTCTTAGATTAAATCTTGGACTTTAAAATGAAATAGAGTTTAGTACCTGGGCCTAAAGAATTTAGTTAGCCGTATAAGATATTAATTGGATCCCCACAAGTATTGGAGTTGTCTTAATTTAATTTAAGTGGCATTATTGGGCCAGTCTTATTGGGCTAGTGTATATGGGCCCATTGGACTAAAAATTTAAGTACAGTAGGTTTTGGAAAGTGTCATGACAGGCACGATCGTTCCCATCCAGTAGCAACAAAAATGACACACATGTTGAAATCCGCTGCTGCTAGCACATTTTGTTTCAACTCCCCTTGCAGTTACAGTACAGTTCCCAGTATTCTTTAGGTGGGACACACAATACACGCGTCCCATTGATAGCACCAATACAATACTGGTACTATGCAAAGTAATCAAGTTGAGAGAACTTGTTGTTATAAAAGGAAATTTGGACCCCATTTGCACATAGAAGAAAAGAAACATGGACGTAATGAACCTGAAACATTTCATGCTCTAAATTGGTAGGCTTATGGAAACTCGTCCCCAAGTTATAGCCCGAGTGTGGCGATCCAATGATTTGCAAAGTTTTTTAATATGGGAAGCACGTAGTGGAAGTGTCTGTTTATAGTTTCTGATGAGTGGCCAGACAAGATATATGCCAACCTTTGTCATGCATATGCCCAAGAATAAAAAGATTGATTGCAAGGTGCTCATTTGCTTCAATGTGGCATGAATCACGAAGCCAGAAATCAGTCTTTAGAGTGCCTAACAGTTTCCCAAAGGCTTCGGGCCTCGTCCGAAATGGGGTTAGGCAATCTTCGCCACTTTCTTGGTTGAAGACCCTAACCAAAAATACGTTTCTCAACACCTTGTTATTCGTTCTGAATAGTGTGATCCATGTAGCTCATATAGTCTGGCGTGCGTTGAATGCTACATACGTACTTACATGGTACATGTTTTAAAAGCACAGCTTGTTATGTGAATGCTACATGAACTCTATTTACTTGTCAAAATGCATTGGTGTATATGCTTTTCATTTTCTTGTTTACCACCTTCGTATCAAACGTTATTTCTTACTGTAAAAAACATTATTGTCTGACTAGTTTCTTTTGTGAAGCGAGTCATGAAAGTGGAAAGAAATAAATAATTTTCCCAATAGGAGAATCGACATAACCGGAGGCAAACTATTTGCTTCTTGATAACACGAAACCATAAAGATGGGTAAATATTTTAAGAGTCATGCTACTTTTCTTTATCACCTCACTTACTGGGTGACTTGCTCCATAAAAATTACAAAACAAAGTTTAGGCAAAAAGACGTACACCCCAACAAGGATTTGTCTGGAAGACATACATACCCTGACCAAGTCACTCAATAAATAAACAAACAAGGGAAAGTAGCATTATTCATAGCGATAAGAAGAGGAACACTATCGTAAGTAGGTTCAAAACTACTATACTATTTCTCATTTAATTCAACAAGGCAACATGTACAATCAATTGCCTTGCTACAAGTTGAACAAAAATGGCAAAACCACTTGGACCCATTTCTCCTGTACTTTTCCACAACTAGTCATAGCAAGTTCAGAGGAGATTTTACACTCGCTAATTTCTTTTTACATTAGGATTTAGTTCGCTTGTAGGCAAATTGAGGAGAATATGTTAATGGAACCTATGTATGACGGAATGATGAACGTTAATTAAAGTAAAGAGGCATACTGCTTTTGTCAAATTTTGCAAGGAAATTATACAGCAACCTTTCATTTTGGATAGAATACAATCATTTTAATGTGCATATTTGATACTCTAAGATGTAATTTGTGTCATAGCTCCCTATTCAACTAGGAAAATCAGTACTCAGGGGTGGGGTGGGGGCTCTGAAGTTTACAATATAATACAAAGTCTTTCATGCGAAGTCTTTAACATGAAAAAAAGTACAACTCTCACTTTTGGCCCTTGTTTTCCATATCTCGCTTCTTACACAAGAGATCGAGCGAAGATCATTATTCGACCAAGACATGAACGTCCATCACAACTCTGGCTTCTCAGCCAGTAGTTTCATGCCATAAAATACAAGTGTCTTGTCCTTCTTTCCCAACTTCTCAACCATGATCCACGGACAAGATGGTATTTGCAGTAATCGACTGCTTACAGAGTACTTAACATTAATAGAAATCTAACAGTGGGGTAGGGCTGTGACATTTATTGATCTTTGTTCTCCATATGCCAAAGCTCGCGCAAGAAGTCAAGCCAAAGATCATCATTGAACCAGGAAATAAAGATTTGTGAGAATATCCTGAAGAAGATATAAGTCATGATACATTAGTAAAATATATCCCAATTCTGTAGTAATTTGTCAATGTATAACAACTTATGAGCCAAAGATGGAACAAGCAATGTATTAGATAATTGTAGAGAAGAAGATAAATTTATAGTCCCAGCTCCCATCACTGGTGAAATAACACCATTTGCATTAGCAATCTTAGAACATCGAGGAGAGTATGTATTAGTGAAATCTTTAGCATCAATACAATCAGTCGCTCATGAGTCAATGAGCCAATTATCTCCACTTTTATTCCCATTAGTAGTAATAAGAATAAAAACTGGTATACCTGGATTTCTTAAAGGTACGAAATGTTTGGTTCTACTACATCAATGACGGCTTTACCTGTTCCTTTATCCCCACACCGTTTTGCTTGGTAATCATCCCACCAATCAAGGCATCTGGTCCAATCACCTTAAAATATTCATCAATTTTATGTTTGGCACTCCTACAATTAGTGCACTTGGTACCAGAGTAGGGGACTTGAGTCTTATCATTTTTTACACCAGTAGGTCTCAATGTCAGCTTCTTAGAGGGTAAAAAAACAGCCTCTTAAACTCCATCCATCTCACTAGAATTGCTTCACGTTGCACATAAGCATAAGCTTGCTCAACTCTAGGAAATGAGTTTATTTGAAGAATATCAGTCCCGATTTTCTCTAATCAATAATGAAGGCCATCCAAAAATGTATAAACTCATTCTTCTTGACTAAGTCTATTGTAGTGTTGAATGTTTGCTAGGCACTCTATAGGATTTGGGCGATGAAAATCAATTTCACGCAATAGTCCTCACAATTCAGTGTAATATTTCTCCAAGGAACCACTAGCTTGCTTCAATCGAGTCATACGCCGTCAGAGATCAACACTTGAGATGTGTCACTACCATTGAAGAATGTTG
>CAVNYN010239176.1:0-30076 GCA_963692815.1 Nyctanthes arbor-tristis | reverse complement strand
CCGCAGATGGGCTCTGTATTCTGGCACTATGGAATGGAAATACCTCCGTAATTTCGTGTCATGGAAATACCTACGCGGCGAGTCCTTCTGGGAGACCACCGACTTGTACTAGCTATCACTCGGTTGATCCCCAGCCACAGCTTGACATTGAGGTATACTGAGTATTGTGTACAGATGTTGCTAAATGCATTGACTTCTTTTCCATTTTTATAGTTAACGTTATTTTGTTGACTTGTGTATTGAATATCCGAAGAAGCCGACCCAATGTCATCTCGCCTTTGTTTGCGATGGCGAGACTAAAATTGTGGGCTGGGGGATGGTTCACCCATTGAATACTACTACGATGGTGTATGGTCAATAGTTGCTGCCCGTTCATTACAAAGTCTCCATTGACTTTGTACATGCCGTGCATTGAGTTATTTACTCCCAATGCCAAATTCATGTCATGAACAGTTAGTGGATGTAGCTGAAGGCGGTTTCACTCTGGCCCACACATCTAGTGAAGTTAGACGGGGTAATTAATTGAAGTTATACAAAAAAAGAATTGGATTTTGTGTTACACATATTTTGATGGCAAACAAATTATCACTGCAGGAATAGTTACTAGAGCATGCGACATCCACAGGAAAAAGCAAACAACCCCGCGAGTGTTGAAGTTTCTTCAGCGCGGCCTAATCTTGTCCATAATACAACATTGGTTACCCTGAGTCCCCACCTTAAAAGGTTACACTCTCTGACTATTAGACTATCCCTTTCTATAGACTTCGTGGAGGCGCCGCTGGTTGAGGAAGTGTTTCACTACCCAATCAAGATGGTGAATGATATACATGTTTCTGTTGACGATATTGCCTACATCCTCAATATGTAATGGTTGGACGTACCTATTTTGCTAGTTTGGGAAATGTAAGACTTCCTCCCTTACAATTAAGTACGTCATATACTTTTTAATTTGACATTTCACGGTTGGTATAATGTATTTTACGTACCTACATCATCTGTGCAACGTACGTATACAGGATTGAAAACATTGGGTTTCTTTGTCCTGCGCTGATCGGAGCTATTAATTTTCAAGCTAACAGATAGGCGAGTTATACTTACATGGTCAGCGCACTTTCACAAATGACGGACAAGAAGTACATTTTAGCGCCATATCATTAGGGGTAAAGCTGACTATACTATTCATGTTTTTTTTTTTTTTTGCTTTGACTTAATTTGAATTATTTGTGGCTAACTTATGTAAATTTACATTCTTGTAAAACATTCTAGAAACCATTGAATGCTGCTTGTACTGTGCCTTAAACGTAATACAGTGTACTTCTTGGACTCTATGGAGGATAAGAAGCGCACATTGTATATCAGGGCGGAATTGTCTAAGTATGTAATTATTAATACCTATTGACATAATAGTTTTTTGTATATGTTTGGGTTTATTTGACTTATATATACATTATAACTTTAGGGTACCTAAGGTGTTGTACGCGTTAGGGAAAATACTGAACAAAATCTGATGTGGAAATCAATTGCGGTATGTAAAATATCCTCTAATGTTACAATAACTATTAAAGTTTTATATTTTAGCTTTTTAATTACTAATATTTATTTTCGATTCGTTGGAACTTTTAGTGCCCTTAGCGACCAGGATCCAATGAGTGTGTTTATTGTGTGATGAGAAATATATTCGAGATAGTCACACTTTATTCTAATAATGAAGAATATCTTGATACATTATAAATATTTATCGAAAACCAAGAATTATTTAATTATTCATGTATATATATATATTTTATTAACAAATTAATTTTTTTCTTTTTGTTTACTATAGGTTTATCAATCCGGACCCTATATTCAAGCTAATAAAGATGAGATTCGGGAAATGTGGGCCGAGTACTTTGTCAACAATTGTATGTGATTTTTGGTCTTATCTATTTTGAAATATTATTTACTTATGGATTATAGATCGTCATGCAAACATAAACATTTCAATAGTTAGTGCACATTATTTCAATGGTTAATTAATGACATAATAGTTTTGCTCAATTTAAAGATTACATTCACTACAAAAAATCATGGCTTCAGAAATAGATTTTTCCGTTCTTGAAACCACGAAATCCGTTCCTACAAGTTATTAAGAACGGATTATTTCAGATAGAAATTCCATTACTTTTCCAATGGTGGCTGATAATATCCTCACCAAAATTCCGTTGGCAATCATTTCAAACCGAAAATCTGTTGATAATCAAGAACATAAATTTCATTCCAAATACTTTAGCTTCATCCACAGAAATTCCGTAGCTGAAAGCATTTACCATTGCAAATGGAATTTTGGTAAAAAACCATTGCAAACATAATTTCGGTTTGAAATTCCACTAGCAGAATTTTTGTTACTGAAATCATGGAGCATTACCAATGGATTTTTAGTAGATAAAATTAGAAATCATTAGCTTTGGAATTTTAGTTGAAAAATACTACACAAGGAACCGGTGTTCACTCAAGACCGAATCGGCACCGAACAGACTTTAGTTTGGCCGGTTTGGTTTAACAACGGTTTAGATTTTCTATCTTTAAATTGTTTTTAGTTTTAGACTATCACAAATTTTAAGAAAGCATCTCGTTGGGGCTAAACCTTAAGAAGGAAATAAAAATACTTAAGGGTAAAATGAACAATTTAGCAATAGCCAACTCATCCAAAACTTGAAATATCAATCTGAATGCCTTCCTTTAAATAATTGAAAACCACCACTAATATTTTGTGGGTTTTCCATATGGGACTTGGGTCTTCATATTTCTCTTATTCAAAATGTATTTCTCTTATTACAGTCAAAAGTCAAAGCTCAAAACCAAAAAACAGAAGATGCATTGCTCGAAGTCTAAAGATATCGAGAGTAGACTAGATGGAGGAGAGACTGGTAGTGGGTTCCTCCTAGCACTTGATTTCTAATCTTCGAGACTTCGTGTTTTCCTTCTAATTGGTCTCTTCTTTTATGCAATATGTGGCTTCATGATGGCAGAATTCTATTTTTTCCCCTTTTTCCTTTTTATAGATTATTAAGTCCAAATTTAACCAACGAAAGAATCAATACAGAATATCGATTTGAAACAACAAAGCACCTTCGCCAACGGAAAATTGGCTCCAAATAGGAATACAATTTCGCCAACCAAAAATCCGTAATTGATTACCAACGGAAAAGATTTCGTTTATGAAACTTAGGAACATAATTACCGTTGTTAAAAATAATATCACATTTCGCGATAGAAAATCAATTGGAAATATGGACACACCTTCACCCACCGATAACTTGTTGCTAATCTCCAACGGATTCCAATAGAAAAATTTTCATTGGTAATTTTGATACCAATCAGCCATTTATAAAAATGATGACAAATTTGTTAACGGGGAAATCAGTTGCTTAATAACAACGAAATTTTCTGTTGGCAAAAATCTGTTTCTAAGGTAGTAGTACCGACCGAAATTTAGTTTCTAAGTGATTTACATATCCATGCATAGTATTAGGTACAAAATATCAGTTGGTAAAAAGACTATAGATTTACAAAGAGAAAATCCGTTTCCAAATACCAACTGAGAATTTCAGTTGGAAGTTTTATGTTTGTGGAGCTACTTTATTTTGTAGTGATTATTGCTAATATTGTTTGAATTAGTTAATGATTGTAGTTAGATTTATGTTAAGATGTGGCGATGATTGGAGTAGTATAATAATATAATAGCTATTGATGTTTGGAGTGCTTAGATCTGTATTTAGTATGGCTAGTTTGATTTTAATTAATGGTTTATTTACATTAGTTTGTAATACTAGATTATGGAGTAGTAGTTATTGATTGTTCTTTCATTTATATTAAGTTCGTGATAATAATTGTGTTAAAGTGTATAGAAATTGCTAGTGTTAGTGCTGGAAATTCTTCTTGGTTATGGATTGGGTGCATTTCTTGTTCTAAATTCGCATGATGGCAATAGATATTTCTGGTGCTTTAAAAAAATTCAAATGGCGTTGGTTGTTTGTCCACAACCGATGCCTAAAACGAAAAAAAAATATATATATATATATAGGCGTCAGCTGTTTGGTCACACCGACGCCTAAAGGTTACAATAGGCATCAGTAGTGATCTAACAACCGATGCCTATTGTTGACTTTAGGCGTCAGTCAACAACCGACGCCTACAACTTGAGAATGGGCGTATCTTACATAGACATTTATGTCACAACCGACGCGTGTACATCATTACAACCGATGCTTATTATGCTTTCTTTGTAGTAGTGTAGACTCAAGCGCACATATAGCAATTCATATCATAAAAACATAATATCGTCACGAAATTTGACGCTAGACCAATAAGGTCGCTAAGGTATCTAGCCACACAATGCTAGGTAGATAGCCAACATAATTCTAGGCAATAGGCCACATAAATGCTAGGCAAAAAGCGTTATTCATTACTAAGGCGTGTTATAGCCGTAGACATAAATATTAAATCACGTTATACATGCAATAATTTCAAAACATGAATTGCACTTAAAAATCATTTAACTAGTGCGCTAATTTGAAGTAATTAAAAGCTTTTTAAAATAATAAGTCCACCTTCAAGTTGACCTTTTGAGTTTGAGCTTGTGTGTATTTAGCTTTCGATCAACTACCGCGTCTCGTCTAGTCATAAGAAAGTTTGATAAGGTGAGGATTATAAAATTAATATATAAAAGCTTAAGGACTAAATTAGAAAATTTAAAAGTGTAGTTCAGGGCTAATAAATGAAATTCTAAAATAATTTGGGCAAAGTTGAAATACGAGAAAGTTTTAAGATGAGTTTGGAACAATTGAAATAGATTTGACTGTAAACAACTAAACTAGAAAACTTTGGGACAAAAGTTTAAAATGATAAAAAGGTTAGAGGTTTTAGAGGAAATTTTTGGATAAGAAAATTCTTAACATATGAGATTTTCTTGGCTTCTGGGATTCACTAACAGAATGAAAGAAGAATTGGAGGCAAAGTGAGAAAATCACTAAATCAAATGCCAAAAAGAAGAAACAAAAGGAAAAATGTGGAAGAGATAAGAGATAGCAATTAACGTAATGTTTCTAATAGCAAATTCTTGCTCAAAAATATTGGGTTCGGAAGTGGATGCGAGTGACTGTGGCAGTCGGTGCTGTATTCAGTAATAGATGATGGTCGTGTTTTCTTTTTTTTTTTTTTTTTGGTATGTGAAAGGGATGTAGTAGTTCGTTTGTGATTTGATGGTGGGATGGCTGAAGAACGAGTTGTATCTATAGGTGTGAAGCTGGGTTTTAATATTGGTAGTAGGAGCAAATTTTGCCCAGTTGGGGGCAGAACGCTGGGGACCGAATTGAGTGATATACTTGGGACTGATTTCTTGCCGGAAGGTCGAGATTATCGTGGGGCAAATTGGGGTGGCTTGCTGGTTATTCACTAGAGTAGTAACAACTGATTTAGGGAGGAAACTAGGGGTAGATCATGAGGCTATTTTGAGCATTTAATTAGGAGTTGTTTACTGGATAAGGTTGGGGGCTTTCATTGGGAGAAAATCTCGTAGTGATGAAGCAAATTATTTAGTGAAAATTTGGATGTAATTTAAATGAGTTTTCATTAAACGATTGAGTCAATATGCTGAAGAAATAATGAGCTCAAAGTTATAAGGCTGAAAATGGACCTTAAATTTTATAGAATCAAGTTGGTTCCAAAATTGATTCAAGCGGTTAAATTGAATGCTTTGAAATGGTTTTAATTTACTTTGATCCTTTACTTGAAAATTTAAATCTAAACGAGCACGCACAAATTTATTGTGACCATTAATCAAAAGAAGTCGTAGCGACCCTTGTCAAAGTTTAACTTAAAGATTTTGATTGAAAAATTTCAAGTCGCTACATGTTCCGTGAATTTATGCACACCACATAGACGAGAATTTTTTAACAAAACTTTCGAGAAGTTTTTGAAAATTTTCCTATCTCTATTATATATTATTTGCGTGAGAAAAGAGATTGTGGGATGGGACTTAGAAGCCTCCACACCTTCAAACCTGCAATGCCGTGGAAACAAGCTTGGAAATTCATTTCTGACCCAGATCCTGTTGTATGTCAAAGTATTTAAAGCAATATTCCCTAATAGGGGACTTAACAGGCAAATTAGGCCATAACCCGAGTTACAAATGGAGAAGATATGAATTCTTGAGCACGGTTGGATAGAGAATGGAGTAATGATCTAATTTCAGATATCTAGTAGTATTATGCTGTCAGATGCTTATGTGGCGTGCCAGATGTGTTTCATCTGGCACATCACATCATGGGCTAGATGCCTCGCATCTAGTATTAGAATTGCTGTCCAAGTTCCAACTAGTTGGAACCGAGTCTAACCGGGCAGAATTAATTAATTAGATTAATTAATTGAACCGTTCAATTGTAGGTCCATAGAAGCCCAATATGACCAGGGTTGCATCCTACAACTATAAATATATGTCTTATGTTTAGGGTTAAATATAGACAATGGGGAAAATACAGACATGTTCAAATTTTACACGATAAGATCATGGATCTTCAGTCAATTTCTTACTAGCACATGAAATTGATATAACCTATTGATGCCAAAATCTGCCTTGACTCAACAAACAAATTAATTTATGTGGGAAGCTAACGTTTGAATCTATTTGAGCAATAAATGAAGAATTTATGATGTCATTAGTGACTTGTAGAGAGAAATAAATGAGAGGAGTAAATGCTTAGAAGACAAGAGTGTCGCAAAATGAGGAGAGTATCCTTTATGATATGGTATCTTATCCTATTTATAGTGTGCAAATTGATATGTAAGGATTACATGCATTATATACTTGACCAATAAGAGGCATTCTAAGCACACTTAGCTGGAGATTGTGTTAGGCTTTTCTGACCAAATGTAAGCTAGTTGCTACGTGGGGAAAACAAATACTATCTTTATATTAAATGCGGCTGTCACATCAACTCTTAAGTGATAAGGTGCGCAAGTTGCACTCTGATTAAACAGCCTACGGGGTCGCATGGTGACCCGAGCTGCATTACGCGAGCGACCTTGAGAGCTGACTTAGTGGAAGAGTATATATAAAGATATATTAGGTCGCCAGGCGAGTGACATGGATTATGAAGGTCGTGATATGCGACCTGAAGACCTTGAGCCTGTTAAAGCCCTGACATGTGAAGATTGTGATCTGTGACGGTCTCCTAGCACGTAGCTTGGTGGGCCAGATATTTGACCTGGAGTTTGTTGACTGTGACTTGATGCTTAAGGTATAAACAAATGCCCCCTCAAGGGTGTTGCTTCAAGCTCTGAGAATAAGCGACCTTGAATATAGTTATCCCTCGAGCTTGTTGCATATGCTACTGCTTTAATTTAAATAATTGCCTCACAAAAATATCCCTACTATGCGTGCCACGCGGCTATCCCTGAGTGGTGTGTAGGTGTTGGGAAGGGGAGCCATCAATCAACTTTAATGATTGACGTCTCCCTTGTCTTCCCAAGGAGACACTGCCTCCTCTTCCCCTGGCCTATATATATTCTTTCCCCCTCCGATTTTGTTTTTTCTCCACATCTAGTTTTCAAACCTCTTCTGCAAATCTCTTCCTTCACTCAGGTCGTTAAGTATACCCTATTTCTCTAGAACTTTTCTGAAAGTTCTTCTCAAGCCACAGTTCGCTTTCTCTAGAAGATCTAGGAAATGATGTAGAGGTGAATCCAGATTGGACTGAGTCTGAGGGAGAGGAAGTTGTATCTTCTGGGAGGTCTGAACCGGTAGGAGTTCAGGTTGATTGGTCAGAGGAGGAGGAAGTGTCAAAAAATAAGGGGTTTGACATTAATTGGGATAGGTAGAGGAAGGAGCGACTTCGAATCAGAGGAGCCTAGTTCCCCTCTAAGCGGTTCCCCTAGCGGAGGTTACTATGGCCAGGATTGGCTGCAACTCCAGGTCTGCTCCAGCAGGTCCCAATGGGCGACCTCCTCCCGTGGTTAGGCTTGAGGTGGAATGGGTTGCCCAGTACATTCATTCAAAACTAAAGCAGAACGACCTCTACGAAATAAGGCAGTTTAGGGTTCTTGATCTAGTCGAGCTCTGGGTGCCCTATGAAGAGGAGCGAGCTCATTGCCCCCTTAGGGCTGTGTGGCAGTAAATTCTCGCATGTTTGAGGCTAGCTTCAGATTGGTCATTCCAATGGTGGTAGCCAAGTTTTTGGCCTATCTGGACCTAGCGCCCACCCAGATTCCCCAAAATAGATGGAAGACACTGATTAGCTTCTTGGTGTTATGGAGGGAGAAAGGATATGAGTTCCCACAACCTGCAGATTTTGTGACCTACTACTAGCTCAAAACCAATAATGGAAGTAAGGGCTGGTATTACGTCTCAACCCACCCCAAGGCTGGTAGAGTTCACCTTCCAGGAAATTTAATAAAAGGGGTCCCTGACTCTGTCTCGGACTTAAAGACCACTGGTTCTAGGATGGAGGGGAGTGGTTAGCCTAGGAAGCCCTAAGAAATGAGGAAGTTTGAGTTTAGACTACATACAAGTACCTCAGTAAGCATTAGTTTAGCTTGCTTTTGTTTTCGACTTGGTTGTTCTAATATTAATCTTTTCATCTTCTTTGAAGGTACTCAGTGAGGTCTATCGTTGACCCCATATTTCGACGAGCAGGTAAAGGAAGTGGTAGCACTCAAGGAAGAAGTATTTTCGTAAGTTTCTTGTAAATGTACAAGTTACTTTGTTTGAGACATGAGACACTTATGATATAGAAATACTAAAAATTTGGGGTTTTACTAGAAATTTTTAGTGTAATCTTTAAAAAGTGATATCAAAAATATTTTGTGTGACTAGAAGACGAACTGAATAGAGCTATAATTAGGGAAATCACAATCAGTAGTTTATGAGAATGAAGATGATGCAATTCCTAGTTTATATCTAGAAATAAGTGATTGACGAATTTCATTTGCATCTCCTGTTTAAGTAGGTTATTAACTGCATGATTCTTAGCACTACTATATCATGGACATAAGTTGATACATGAATATAGAAATGTAAAAGCGTATAGGAACAATCTTGGATGAGATGCAAGATTCTTTTTATGACATTAATTCTTTTAAGGGGAGAAGAATATCATCGAAGTAACACATCATATGTATCATAACAATGAGTTAAAATCTGCTGTCCCCCCAATCTATCCCCTTAGTTGTCCAGCCAGTAAGAAGAGTCTACATCAGCGCCTTAATACAGCTCAGCAGCCCATTAACATTAACTGTGAATTACCGTTAACAGGAGAAGTTAACACAGAGAGAGAGAGAGAGAAGAGTCCTTCTATTCCACAAATCCCACCCCTCAATTTTCAATTCCCCATTCACGTTAATTTCTTCCCAAAGATTTAAATCGTGTGCTACTACTTTTTGACGATTGATTCGGCCACAAGTTACCCATATTAAAGTTAGAAAAATCTCTCCTATTTACAATCTTCAGTCGGTATTTTTTTGCAAGCTAAGCCAAAGGTAAAAGTTTTCTGAAATATATCCTTTGCTGATTTTTCTTGATGAGATGTTTCTCTGTGCCTTCTTGTAATTATAGGTGCACTTAAAATTTAATTAATTTCCATGCATTCTTGAATGCCAGATTGAGTGTCTAGAATCATTTTTACAAGTAAGAAAAGTTAATCATTATTAGTGCACATTGCACAATATTGTAAGGAAAATGCAATTTAGAGTATTTTTCAAGTAATCACCGTTAAAATGGACTGGGTGATAATGCTAGACCATATGAGTTAGTCAACTTTCTTTATTAGTTATTGTTCATTAATGTATTAAGGAATGTACAAATTTAAAGAAATCTTTCTTGATCATCAATCAGTTGCTTAAATAGTGTCAATTTTAGTGTCAAATAATGCTAAATTTAAATAATGTCATTAAAAGTCACATAAATGCATTTTTAATCATTTTTTTGACATTATTAATCATTTTTGGACATGTCAAATGTTTTTTTTTTTGGAATGCCTTTAGGCCATGGAGGATAATAATAATTTGATGGAACAGTACCAATCTCGTAGAAAGCTGGATTTTGATAATGGTGAGACTTTGAAATCTTCAGATATGACTAGAATAGTTGCAGAGGAGAATGAAGATAACAGTATAGATGTGATGGTACTGTACATATTCATTCCGAGATTCACCATGAAGCAATACCAAAAATTGGTATGGAGTTCAAGACTGAAGAAGATGCTTATAACTTTTATAATGATTATACTTATAAGGTGGGATCTAGTGTTCGGAAGAGTAAAGCACATAAAGAATTAACGAAATGTTGATAAATAGAATATTTTGTTGCTCTTGTGAAGGTCACCGTGAAGTGGATAAACACCGAATTATTGTTAAACATTGTCGTGCTGAAACAAGATTCGGCTGTCTTGCAAAAATGAAGGTCAACTGGGAACATCAAACCGGTAAATACTGTGTCATTGAATTTAATGCTGCACATACACACGTGACCTCAAGTCCCAACAAGAGTCACTTACATAGGTTTCAGAGAAAGTTGACTATGGCCCAACAAGCTGAAATTGATCTAGCAGATGATACATGGATTGCTCCAAAAGAAAGTTGTGAGTTAATGGCTAGGAGGGCAGACGGTCGTGAAACTCTTGGGTTCATTCCTAAGGATTATCGAAATTATTCAAGGACTAAAAGAACAAATAAAGTCAATCTAGATGAGACAGGTGGTCTTCTTGAATATCTTCAAACTATGCAATTAAATGATCCTTCTTTCTTTTATGCTTTGCAGTTAGACAGTGAAGGATTAATCACAAATATCTTTTGGGCAGATGCATAAATGAGATTAGCATACTCTTATTTTGGTGATGTTGTTTCCTTTAGCTATATTTGTTGGGGTTGGTCATCATAAACAAATAGTTATTTTTGGAGCTGCACTTTTGTATGATGAGACAACAGAGACATTTATATGGTTATTTGACACGTTTGTTCGAGGAATGGGAGGACAAGAGCCAACGGCAATCTTACTGATCAAGATGCGGCTATGGCAAAAGCATTGGCTTACCAATGGCCAAAAACATCTCATCATCTATGTATTTGGCATTTATATCAAAATGCTACAAAGCATCTCAGAGGAGTGTTTGAGCGCTTTTGAGAATTCTCCAAAGACTTCAGTCAGTGTATATATGATTATGAGATAGAGGAAGATTTTTTGCGAGCTTGGAATGAGATGCTTGAGAAGTATGACCTTCAAGATAATGATTGGTTGAAGTGAATGTAGATATGTTTTGTGCTGATATGACTACTACTCAGCGTAGTGAAAGCATGAATAGTTCTTTAAAAGGTTATGTCAGCTACAAATATGATATACCAAGTTTTTTAACCATTTCCAAAGGTTAGTTGAGCATTGCCGCTATGAAGAACTTAGGGCAGCTCAAAGTAGTATGCCATTATCACTTAACATTGCAATTCTGAGACATGCGACAGATGTATACACCCCACAAGTATTTAAAGTATTCGAGAAGGAATTAGCTAAGGCTTATGATTGTGCAATTGACACTTCTTGTGGGATTGAATCAATGACAGAGTACAAACTAATAGACCCAGGAAAACACACTTCCCATACTATTAATTATCACTCAATTAATGGGACAGTGTTGTCCAGTTACAAAAAGTTTGAGTTTGCAGGTATTTTGTGTTCACACATTCTTAAAGTCTTCTCTTCAAAAAACATTATGAAGATTCTTGAACAATACATTCTCAGAAGATGGACAAAAGGTGCAAAAAGGGACATGATCTCAAAACATATGTATCAAAGTAGTAAGGCAAATGAGGATCCTAATGCAATATGGCAACACGGTACAAGGAGTTATGCAGGTTGCAAACTCAAATAGAATAAAGGGTTTAGAGACTGACTTAGCATATAACATTGCTATTCATGGATTTAATAAGATCTTAGAAGAAATTTATGCAAGCATGAGTACCCAACAAATGCATCCTTCTATGTCAACCTTGACGTGTAACAACATTGAGAATAATTTGATTGATGTGGTCGGTAGAGTAGCAAGAATTAAGTGTAAGGCCCAAACTTGTGGAAGATCTAAAAGGCCAAAAGGTGCACTCGAAAAGGCCAAAAAAGCTAAAAAGACTATCCAAAATCAACATGTATATATTTATATATTCTCAACTTACTTTCACATGTTTAAAACTCAATTTGAAATACTAGTCATGTATCACAGATTTCTAAAAACTTGTTAGAGTATACGCCACCACTTCACACTAGTTAGGTATATTTTTCATGGACTACTAGTGTTTGCATCTTCATGGACACAAGTATTGATAACATGGTTTTAGTTGCAGATTGAATCCCTTGATATTGGAGATCTTACAGGAACATCAAGTTTTCTTCAATTGCTGCAACAAGTATATATGCTAATAAGTTTATTCGTTACATTTTCTAATATATTTCCATTCATTTCTCGCTTCTCCTCATTTATATATTTTATAGATTTGTTTGTTTGTATACTTTAGGGTCTAAAGTCTTAATTTCTGATGATTAATGCTATTATAATTTGTGTTATTTGTTTGCGTTTGTAGGTTCAACCATATCCTTCAAATTCATTGTTTTAAAGATTTGGATGAAGGTTAACAGATGCTAGACTACAAGCAAGGGCATTAGCTAATCCTTTATAATAATGATAAGATTTTGTAATTGAGCTCAGTTGAAGCGTACAAAGATTACACTTGCATTTTAGGTTACAATTTGGTTTAGTACTTGCAATCTGAAGATCCATTTTTTGGTTGATTTTTAGAATTTTGATATTCCATGTTCCTTTAATTTTTGTGCCCATCACAATGTTTTAGACTCAAGGTGGTCACTAAACTAGTAAACCAGTCACGGTTAATAAATAAAAAATTTTAAACCAACACTAGATCGGAATATCCATAACATTTTGGTACCAAACAAGAAATGGTTATTAGTAGCTACAAATTCAAAATACAGAAGATGCACAATTGTAATCAAAACAAATATTACAAAGGAATCTATTCATATATGTTCTTCTCTCTGATTTCTTCAGTAGAATGATTCCTCAGCTTAGCAGCGTTTTTCTTCATGTACCATTTATCTTTTCCTCGGTTCTAGAGACTAATAGAAGAAATGAATGTTCATGCCAACTTGTTCACCAATACAACTTTCATCATTTCATAACTTGGAAGAGACAGCATTGTGTCATCTCCACTCTTGAACTTCCATTGATATTCGAACACCTATTAATGATTCATTATCACTGGATGAATATTATCAAATGTAAAACTTCACAAAGTAATTAACAATCACATAAAAACTAAATAGAATTAAACAAGCAAGCAGCACAAAGAAGTACTGGTTCAACCTTTCATTAGTAACTCAGTCTGCTAAAATACCCCATGTCATTCAAGAACGCTAAAATGCACCATGTTATTCAAAAAACACAAAGTGAAATACATTCATAGATTGTAATTACATTCAATTACAAAATCAGGAAAATGCTACACCTCATGATGGACATCTGGACATCTATCCATAGACATCCCAATAAAATTCCTTTCAACTATCAAACAAATGATTTCTACAAGAACTTCCAGGCCAACAACTCCCACTTCTAATTCATCATTATAAGAAAAATACACATCAAACACTACCCAACTTACTCATCCCAGCTTTTGGTATTAGCATCACACACAATTAAGAAGTATATTGTAACCGCTTCAAATTGTAGACTAAGATTGATGACACCATACAAAAAATAAGATGAGATCTCTCACAATCCATTATATCAATATTTGTGATACTAAGAAACTAGAACTGTGATTTAATTCCACCATAAACTTATAGTTCATTAAGCAATCAAATCCCAATACCCACAAGAAGAAGTATATAACCTGATATAGACAAACTCCAAATAGAGACAACAAAAAAGTGAATATGCACTGATTAAGAAAAAATAGATTTCATTACTCACATGAAACAAATTATATATTCACTGGGATATTCAATAAACATCTTTGATTCTTTGTAGTGCATATATTTTTCCAAATTTCTCAACTTTTATTTTTCTAAAAGTCTCAACTAGTAGTCGGGTAATCTTTCCAACATCTTTGTAGTACATCTTTGTTTCCAGAATTTCAGAAATCTCAAGTGATCCTTATTTTGCAATTGAGAAGTTTAAGATGAAAATGAAATCAAATTGGTAAGTGACAATATATATAAGGCTGGCTTGAAAGCAGAGACTGCAATTTCTAATCCTTTCTTCCACTACAAATACACCCAAAGACCAAATTACTAAACCACGAAGGCTGCGTACAATTAATGTTGGACCCGAACATGAACACACTAAAAAATTAGTTTTCCTCCTGTATGTTGTGACATTTAAGCGAATATCTTGAATACATGACATTTAAGCGAATATCTTGAATACATGTAAATTAGTTTTCATGTTGTACTCATAATTACTAGAATGAAATAGAGGCTAGGAATAACACGAAAATGAAAAGAAAATGCAAGGATATCTTAGAAAACTTTTACCTTCTCTTGGAGACAAAAACCGAGTGAAGATTGTAAATGAGTGGGATGCTTCTAGGTTTAATCTTGGGAATCTTTTGTTCAAATTGGTCGCCGGAGAGCAGCAAATAACAACAATCTTTAAAAGCAGCAAAGTAATGTAAGAGGGGGTAGGGAATTGAGAATTGAGGGGCGGGATTTGTGGAATAGAAAGAGACGCCTCTTCTCTCATCTCTCTCTCTCTCTCTCTTAAATTCT
The DNA here is from genome assembly GCA_963692815.1 of Nyctanthes arbor-tristis. Taxonomy (NCBI): domain Eukaryota; kingdom Viridiplantae; phylum Streptophyta; class Magnoliopsida; order Lamiales; family Oleaceae; genus Nyctanthes; species Nyctanthes arbor-tristis. The sequence continues at coordinate 15,276 of CAVNYN010239176.1, read as the reverse complement.
CCTGTTTACGTTAATTCATAGTTAATGTTAATGGGCTGCTGAGCTGTATTAAGGTGCTAATGTGGACTCTTCTTACTGTCTGGACAACTAAGGGGGATAGATTGGGGGGACAGTAGATTTTAACTCCATAACAATAAGGTATATAGATACAGCAATTGAATTTCGAGGACGAAATTCCTTTAAGGGGAGAAGGTTTGTAACGTCCCAATATTTAAAAAGTAAAATTTCATATAATTTTTGGCAATGTTACATGACATGTCAACATTTTTATGGAATTATAAATATTGGGCTTAGAATTCTAGAAATCGCTATTAGATTGTGATCTTTTATATGAGCCTGTAGAATTTTTTCTATACCATATGTAAAGTATTCGGGCATTCATGATAATTTACAAATTGAGGGATTAAGAAAAATAAATAAGAAAGTTTAAGGATTAAACATTAATAAAAGCATTGCGAAATAAGCTCTTAGAAATTTCTATAAATAAGGGTTAGGGGTAGCAAATTAAATGAGAGAAAAAAATGAGAAAAACAGTCAAACCCCTTTCACTTTTTTTTTTTTTTTTAAGGAGGGGCTGGCCACTTTTTAAAGGGGGACCACCCCTGGCCGGCCATCCTCCCTAATGGGGGCCAGCTGTCTCCAATTTTTGGTACTTTCGTGTATTGGACAGAAATGTACATAACTTTTTGTGTAGAGCTCGAAATTGAGATCCGTAAAAAGCGTTGGATTCTTTGTTCAACAAGATTCAATATTTCATGATAAATAAAAGGTGATATTGATGGTAGTTTAGACAAGCATGAAAGAAAAAATTGCAATAGTTATGGATGGAGGTAAGTAACAGTTAAACTGTAATGCAGCACAATAATATTATTTGCTCGAATGTGATAATGTGATAATTATTAGTCATACCCAACGATTAAAAAGATTTCATTATATGATGATTCATTGACACTATTTGAATAAATCAATACATTCTTTGATGAGATATACTTGAAATTATTGGGCATAATATATAATTTGAATGAGATTATACTATTGAGAACATTGTTATACATGTTATATGCACCTATTGTGCGTGACATTAAACATGAGAATATGCATGTGACACGAAGAAGATTGGCTTGTGAGCCAATGGTGATTGTCTGAATGCCATATAGTGATACTGTAATTTATTTGTTGTTCAGGTAGATATACCACTCAGGGTGTTCTCTCGGGTAAGTGTTCGGGGGCTCAGCAGTCCATTCGTATGGGTAAAATATTCCACTTAGGGTACCAACAAGTAAGTGTTTGGGAGTTCAGTGGTGATAGGCCAGGCCTATTATTTCTAGATTTTATTTTGTACTAGGAGTGACTCCTTGGCAATGGACTTACGTGGATCGTAGTATGTGCGCATTTGATTTGGGCTTATTGATATTGAGCTCGTACAGTATACTATATGAGGGTTGGGGACTCTACATGCTTGGTGGTGTGACGTCACCAACATCATTTGATTGAGATCATGCACATAGTAATCATGCATATTGTTACTTGCTGAGCGTTAGCTCATATAGTTTTGCATTGAAGGTGTTAAAAGGTAAGTGGCAGGGTCGGTGACAACAATAAGATAACTGGGCAATTGTGTACTGGGCTTTGACCATGGTGCATGGGTCAACCACAAAGGAAACCTAAAAAGGTTATAGCTATTTTAAGTAAATAATGTATTATTACTTTACAACAATAAAGTATATTTTGTATAAGTAATTCCGGTTTGTCTTCTGCTCTTGATTTTAAGTACCCTTACTGTATAAGAACTTAATAATTTTAAATCATATAATGAAATAAACTTCATCGGATAAGATCTTCCGATCTGGATGTTATAATTATAATCAAATTTATTACTAATATACTCATATCTCAAAATTTACTTTATGTACGTAAGTTTAATGAAAATAATTTGTGTTTGAACATGGAATTTTTGGTTTACCGGTGCTTTATTCCTTGGTAGGATTTTCAAATTCGATTAATGATTTATTCTATAACATTATATGGAAGGATTTACAAAAGTAGTTGGAAGTGTTACAACTCAGATATTCCCCTAACCCAACTCGGGAATGGACCGAAGGAAACCGCACGTGTCTTGATCGGAACGATTGAAGAAAGAAAAAGAATGGTGGTTCCTTTCGCCTAGTGGACATTGTTATCATGTATTGACCGGTTGCTTGGGAGATATTTTTTGGCGAGATCTTCGTTTGGTAATCTTTCTTTTTGGCTGACTCCTCTTCTTGGTGATTGAAGAAGTCTTCTTTTTAGTCAATGATATGACGTCCTACGAAATCTGGTTGGTTGGGTGAATTCCATAATAGATGCTTGTTGGCATTTATCCTATCCATCAACCAAGAATGACACCTATGTTACTTATTTACTCAAAAGGAAAAGCCTGGCCAAGTTCTTCCTTAGATGTCCTTTCATCTAGACCTCTAACAGACAGAATCACCCGAAGCAATCATCAACATGGCTTATTAGCTCTCTTTGCGCTTAAGCTTCTTTCTTCCCTGCCAGAGAATAAGGGAAAACTGGACCATCTTCTTTTGCACCATGACAATCTCACTCGAATTACTGGGACCTATGAACTAGACTATACTAAACTAAAGTAAAAAAGGCATTCGTGAAACGACTAGTTGTTTCTGGCGACTTTCAAATCGGATGCGCTCGCCCAGCAAGAGTCTAGGATCTAGTAATCTAAGCATTGCTTATTCGTCACTCAGGCACAGTCTCCTTCCTTCCCTCTAATGGCTGCTGTCGGCTGCGCCAGACTGCGGATAAATAATAGGTATTCCCACCCCGAGCAGACTTAGTGGACTCTCAGAAAGGAGGAACTGGGTTGGCTTCAGCGAGGACACAGACCGTACGAAGGTTGTTTTTCCTAGAAAGATAAGGCCTTCTGGTTTGACCAGAAGGAAGGAGTATGTCCTCGTGTTTCAATGACAACACTGAAAAAACCTAATTCAACTCTACCCACTATGAGTCTACTGCATTCAGAAATATGTATATTATAATAATATAGTATATCATTCATGTCTCGACCGGTGGACTCATCCTCAATGCAATTTAAGCTCCCCTATTTAGTCGTCTTCCACCTTTCTTTCCATGCCTGAGAGCTAACCTAACGAGCTTTCTATCTACTATCAGAAAGAGGAGTTTACCAATGCCTATGCCTTTTTTCCCAAAAAATAGGGGTAATTAGGGATCAGGAAGGCTGTAACAACCCGCCAAAAATCATTTCATAACATGTCATAAGTATTAGTTATAAGAAGAAGGAAAGCACAAAATTAAGTGGTTGTTTCCCTTGTCAATTTTGGTAAGGGTCAAATGCGATTCGAAGCTCGAATTATTCATCGAAGTTTTAGTCCTATAAGTAAATCTTTTGAAGGACTTAAGAAATCTAGCTTTGGTTCAATATATTTTCGAGATCGGAAGAATTTTAGTAAGTGGCTACTAACCGTATGTAATTAAAAGACTATGTTAGATTTTAGCTACTTTACTGATTAATATATAACTTAAGCTGTGTGAGTCCGATTAAGGTATTGTAAAGTTCTCATGAAATTAGATGTTAAACACTTAGTGGTATAAGAAATGTTCGTAGCCCATGTAAATTCATGAAAAATGGGAGTCGAGATAATTTAGGAGAAAACTAGAGGAACTAAAATATTGTTTTATTAGGAGATATTTTAGAGGGAAATACATGAATGTGTATATACATAAGACAAAATCATTTCCCTAACTGGTGAGTTATCTAACTTAACATGGGGTAGATTTATGAGTCACCAGGCCACCTTATCCTACCAATGCCCAAGATATTCTATAAATAAGAGCTAAAATTCTTCAATTTCCTACACACTTATCCCTCTATGTCTCGATCTGATGCTTTCTCTCTTTAACATGCTCTCTATCTCCCCTTTACAAGAAACAAGAAACAAATCATTCAAGAAGATCATAAATCATAGATTTGCTTGCTTTTAAACTAGGGGAGACAATAGAAAGGAAACCCTAATTCCTTGTGAGCAATAGATCCTCTTTGTTCACACTTAAATTTAAGAAGAAAAGGCAAAAGTTGAAGGCAAGATGGGCTAAACAACAAGGAAGCAACTAAATAAGGAGTTAAAAGTGCAAAGTAATTCCAAGTGTGGATTCGATGTGAGTGATCTTTACACTCTTTTGTATGTGTTCTTTCGATATGTTTATATGAATTATTAGAGAAAATTCACGTGTTTATAAACTATGATGATCGTGCTACTATTAATCTATGATTATGACAATGCTATTATTTAAGGAATTTTCTCTAATATCAAGTATTGTTCATAGTGAAACCAATGATGAGATAAGTTATGCTATGCGAAATAAGCTATGTGATTCAATTCATCTTATGCATAACAATTAAAGCACAAGTGCTTTCAAAAGAAAAGAAATTAAATCGAGATCTTCCCCATCAGTTTCAGAAAAGAATTATGTTCAGTATATGAAATATTTAGTGCCAAGGCACTTCTTTTCAAGTTGTGTTGTGTGATACTACCAAGATAGTCTATGATCATACATTTGTGATAAGTTATAGTTTTGTGAGGCACCTAGGTGATCTATGATCAAAACCTTGTCATACATTATGGTACGAGTACCAACCGAACAAGTTATATTGAGCGTTCCGGATAAGATAGGTCTATGATGTAATTCGAGCCCAAACTCACCTTTTTTTTAAAGAAAACTTGCAAGTGTAAAAGTTCCTCACTGAATATTCTATATTCATTGTTTTCCATGTTTTCCAAAATTTTAGATGCTCGGGAGAAAACTATGTGATATGTTAATCGAGCTCTTTGGAAGCCTCTGATGGTTATTCATATGTTTATGTTATCGAGACAGACCTATAGGGAATCACCGGCCTTATCACTGCAAACCGTTAATTTTGTTTGATGTAAATAATGAATATTAACGGAATATTTTTAGAACTGAATTGACGGTCTAACCTATGACATGGACGAGTTGGACAGTAGAAATACCAATGCTTATGAAAGTACCGACAAAACAAAACCTGCGTAGAACTTTGGCTAAAGTTTGAATGGACACTCAAACCCTATTGATATGGACTTATTACAAGTTGTATCCTTCATTTGTGAGTATAAAATGCATTCAGTTGCAAACTTTAACACGTTCTCCAAAAATAGAAGTAATGAGCATTTAAACGATAATGACTACACCTAATCCATTAACAAGAAGAAGCAAGTAGTTCTCGGCGGGAGCGCTACAAAGGCTACCCCATAAATTGGGCCATGACATGACAAAAAGTTATATAAGTATTGTACTACTAAAATAGCAATAAAAAAGGATAGTTAGGTAATGTCAAATTCCTCAACTTTGTTGACGTCTCCTCAGACCTCATATATATATATATATATATACATATATAGAATTTTCTTCTACATGAACTTTTCTTTTAAAGAATCTATCTAAAGTGATGTATTGTTTCCTGATGAAATCTATATATATTACAGGACTTTAATCTACGGTACCTTTGTACTGCACTTGTCCCGCCAAAAGTTTGTTAATAGGGTCTTTTTCGAGATTTTATTCCTTATTGGCCTAACTAACTTGAATGGTATTCTATAATTTTCAATTTTGTAATTTGTCTAATTTATTATCTTTGCTAATCGATGGCTGGGATCTCAAAATCGAGATTTCTATACTGGATCTATCTTATCTTCTTAGATATTTTGGTGGATTAATCTATATTCAAAGCTTTTTGATTTTTTAACTCAAAATTTTTAATATATATCTTATCTAAGAAGTATTTCGTGATCTCATTACACTATTTCCCTTTTAGCTGATGTATTAATTTTAATTATTTTTATATGCTTTTAAATTGAGTAGTTATTAAGTTATTTCTTCTGTATATAACAAATGTGGTTTAATTAACGTTTCATAGTTTACAAATTCTTATCACGGTATAGTCACAGAAGATCAATAGAATGTTTAATTTCCTAAGGTCTAAGAATGACAGTAGGCTGGGTCGAGATCGGGTATGCTACATTTGTTACCTTGCCCACCAAAATTTTTGTCTCTCATCCCCACTTAAAGTGGGGAGTGGTCCGGGACAGGCTAGTGCGGGTAATTCATATTACCTATTTATTGGCCAATTTATATATATTTATATATTTTATTTTCATAAAATTGCAATTAAAATTACTAAGCTTTCTAAAAATTTTTTATCAACTTTTGACATTTCTAACAATTAGAATTTTTAGTAAATATTTTTATTTTTATTAAGAAACAGTTAAACAAGTCGCGTATGAGTAAAAAATATCATAACCTCTCCGGCCCATTGTTAAGTCGGGTCAATTTTCTTTACCTCATCTCGAGCCTAATTACTCGTTTAGTCTGATATTCCTCATCTTAATGGGATTGGGTACCCGTGCGTATTGGGTTTGGCGAGTTTTTTTGCAATCCCTATTAAAGTCTGTGAATATGTATCTAGACTCTAAATCAGGATATATCATGCCTAGCTATTTAAACAATTAATCTGATGTAAAATGTAATGCGACTTAGATATGTCTAGCTCGGGTATGTATGCGAAAAATAAAGAACACCAGAATTGTTGATGTGAAAACCCTAAAAAGGGAAAAACCGCGGACATTCTTGCCATGGGACAAACCAATCCACTAGATCGGAAGGTAAGTTTAGTACAGAAAAAGATAATTAAGTGCTATCACAATAGACACAAAACATTCAAAAGGTAAACTTATAAAAGACTCCCTCTTTACGCCTTTTGACATGTGACAACACATGTTGCTCCTTCTTTCTCCCGCGCTCTCCTCCTGGAATGTATATCAAGCTCCTAGAGATCTCCCGAACTCATCTTGGGACACTTGAACTCCTAAACTACTTGAACCCTGAATGGATAAGTCCTTCGTACATATGTGATCGCCTACCACACACTATGAAGGGTAGCCAAACAAACACAGTATGAAAACCGTGAAGGTCAATTGCAAGAACAAAGTCTCACGGGTAAAGGCAGTGTTTGTTCTTCTCTCTGCAGTCGAGCTCCAAAGTAATAATCTTGTGGACTGCTTTTGCTCGTATGAGAATGTATACTCGACCTACAAAGAGAATACATATATAGGCAAGACTTTGAATTCTTGTATAAATCAAGAATTAAACTTACTTACCATATATATGTAGGAAATAAGATAAGGAAAGCAGAATGTTACTTAACCTTAAATACAAAACTTTCCTAATCCTATTTGAACTTAACATGCAAGAATATAAAAGCTAGTTAAACATGGTAACTCAATATAACTCAAACTAGGAAACTAATAAGTTGCATGTAATTAAACTTCTTGTGCCTTAAGAAAGGAAGACACACCCCAACCTTTCTTCTGGCCTAAGAAATTAAGAAATCAAATTTGCATGCTAAACAATGTTACACGTAAAAATGTCATGCAAACTTGTAACAATATTTTAAACAATGCTTGACAGTTGGACAAAAAAAATAGGAATGCTAACATATAAGATTTTTGTATTAACAAAGTCACTTAATACCATTCCACATCTAGTACGCATATAATAATTATTAGTTAACAACAAGATAATCAAAATATTGTAGTTCAGTATGACTAATCATATATTACTTAACATTTCGTATTGATTTGGTATCTTCCTGTGCTACGCACGGGTGAAAATCAAGTAAATAATTATAGTAAGGATCACGTGAGGTCAACGGAACAGTCATTTAATGTGCCTTTCAATGTGCGGGAAAAATTAATCTAATTGTATCAACCCACTCTTAAATTATTATATATTTATAGATTTGGAAAACAAACCTAGTTTTTTCTACAAATCTTCGTCAATGGATCCACGATGTGGTATCCCTATTTCATTTTTTTTTTTTTTAGATATATCTTTTAAGTCTAAGGTCATCATATATGTCGAGATCTAGTGGTGCAGTTATAAATATTGTATTTGAATTGGTGTGTATTTATAATGTGTGGTGAGAATAACAAAAATTGTAAAATTCTATCTTGCTGCGTTTATTTCGCCCATCTCACAACTTGAAATTTGCAAGATTCCCCTTTATGTCTCACCACTTGCGAAGCTAGAAAATGTTTTTTTTTTTTTTTTTGAAAGGAGCGAAGTTAGAAAATGTTACTCAAGGCACAATTATTTATATTATTTAAAAAAAAAAAAGAAAGTTGGCGCAATGATGCAATAACTATAACAAAGAATTTTTTTTCTCTTTCAAGTTCTTTGACGGTAAATTTCTAACTTACTTATTAAGAGCATTTCTAATGGAATGTTCATTGGAGACATTTTTCTGCCACATCATTTAAAAAAAAGTGATGTGGCAACAAACAAAGTAGACCTTGTTTCCTATAATATCTAGATGTAGACAATGTCCATAAACAATGTCTATATATACCAACTCCTCTCCACTACTATATTAACTACTTATATCTTGATAAGTGTCTATTACTTCATGCAATTTACATGACCATTAGATATGCATTATACCAATTTTCAATAATTCTTACCATGTAAGAAGCCATCCACTTTATATTATTGGAGATGCTCTGACAACTAATATAACAACGTATAGTTCAAATATTCATTTCACTCCACAAATTCTGAATTCTGAAGTAGAAATTACATTTTAATACAGCAAAAAGAGAACGTTATTTTTTTAGGATAAGGTTGTTATAACTTGTAACTTGTAGACACTTAATGAAATGTAATTAAATTTATTTTGGAAGTTAAGATTTTTTTCTTACTCCCTCTGTCCTGATTATTTGGTCTCATTTGTTTTTCACAAAGATTAAAAAAGTGTTAGTAAGATAAATTTTGTGATCCATGTTCCTAATTGTCCATATTTAGCGAGTATAATTCAAAATTGATAGTTATAATTAAAGTATTAAATAAGATAGATTTGTAGAGTAATGAAAATTAGACTTTTTAATATATAAATGAAACTATATATTTGGGACATTCCAAAAAAGAAAATGAGAACAAATAATCAGGAGGGAGGGAGCACTATTTAACTTTAGTTAGAATAAAATGAAGCTACAATTTAAGCTGATCATTAGGGAAAAAATTTACCCAAAAGAAAAAAAAAAAAGACTAGTTGAACTAAGTTTAAACTAATGGGTTAATTTAACATATCGTCCTACCCCCTTTTTTTTCTTTTTTAATAAAATTTTTAAATCATTTGTTATAATTTTAATTTTTTTAATTTAAAAAGATAAGGGATATATTAGTAATTTGATGGAGGACTTAATGAAGAAATTGACAAAAACCGTAAAAAATGACCATCCCTATGAATTAATAAGAGGTTGAGGAGAGTTGAAAAAAAAAAGATTAGGGTTTCAACCGACACTAAACTCAAAGGTTGAGAACGATACATGAAATTAACCTTAATGAAAAGTTAAAAATTAAAAACTGGCATCTTTATCTTTAGACTTTCAAACTTTCGCATATACGATTATGCTCAAATTTTGATTTAGTATTTTAACTCGAACTCGAATTAAACTTTACGTAAAAATCTTTAATTTGACACCCATCTTGCTTATTTTTCAATTTAAAAATCATACTAAACTTGTTAAAAGAAAGGAAAAAAATAATATACAATAGAGAGATAGAAGAAGTGGGAAGTAAATGCTCAAGTTTGATTCCCCTTTATGGGGCGTTTTCTACATTTTATGTGTTCTATATACTCTCTTATATAGGATTTGTATTGCTAATTTTCTCTTGTATAGGGGTTGTATTGTTGATTTACTTTACGTCACAATGGGACATATCTACTATAATTCAATCCTATTTTCAAATAAGTGGACACTTTTAAAAATTCAAGATTTTATTTATCATAACATTTTTCTTAGCCAATCATCTGTAGGCACTACACCTCCCTCTGCCATTGGTCTCACTATTTAGATTGATTGGTTACTCATTCAAGTCTAAATTAATTTTTTTTAGATTTCTTTTCTTAGCGTTGATATAAAGTTGCACTTGTTCACGTGTATAATTTGAACTTCATTTCAAGGTCATCCTATGTCTTGAAAATGTTGTTTACAAAATTTGAGTTGTACATTGTGTAGCGACCGACAACTTTTGATACAAATTTTAAACGCGTTTTTGTAAAGTCACTATAATCTTTCGATATTCAAATATTATACTCGTGCTCGTCTAGTTAAAATTTGAAACCCAAATTTTCGTGCTCGTCTCAAACCCAAGAATTTTCAAATCATTTGAAAGATCACTTAATTGTTAGCCCAATTTAAATCCAATTTTTCCTCACTGTTTGTTTAGGAATTTATCCTTCCAAAATGATTTCTCGCAACTTCCATCTTGAAACAAACGAAGCATCAACCCTTCAGTGTGAAATGGATACTAATCACCCACAATATCTGCAAACAACTCATTCTTCTCCATCAATTGTATCAATCTCAATCAATTAATTTTCATTCTTCTTGCAAAAAAAAATTTATTGGCAGATTGCTCGAACTCCTCTTCTTTCCTTCCTCATCACCCCCAAATCACAGTATAAATAGAACCCTTTGCCACTCTTGATTTTCACAGGCAAAAGCATTTCCTCACTTAACACTCAAAACGAGCTCTTGTTTCTAGCCGGCAAGCTTCGTTATTGCCGGACTACCGTCCGACCACCACGACACCACCACTGCCACTAATAAAACCAGCCCCTAAACTCACTGTAAACCCCTTTCCAAGTCTTATCCGTACATCTAGAAGCGTAGCAAGTCAATTTCCATCACTCGTCTGGTTCGATTTTCCCTTCACCGACGTTGATTTCCATTTTATTTTCGTCGCTAGCAGTGGATTTTGTCGCCGAATTTTCATTCCCCTATTTTGTTTGATTCTGCCGAAGTTGTAAGTAAAAAGTCAATGCTTTTGATTCTTTTATTAAATGATTTTTGCACTTCAGGTCCCCAATCCTTACACACTCACAAATTAGTCCCTATAATTTTAATCTAGGTCATTTAAGGATTTTAATATCCCATCTTACCTTTCAGCCCTAAAGTTTATCATTTACCTTTTTAGTCCCAGTCTTAAACTATTTCAAAATTTCAATTTAGTCCCTACAATTTATATTTCTTTTCCATAAAGAATTATTTTCACAATTCTAAGATAATTTATTTTCTTTGACTAGAAGAGGCGAGAGTGTAATTGAACGACTTTAAGACTTTTACTTAAACTCGAAAAGCTTCTTTGAGATATGTTCCTTCTTTATAAAAGTTATTTATTTAAAATTGTACGTTTCTAGTTAACTTCTGTTGCAATTATGTGCATTAAACTATAATTATGTGAACTATTCGTTATGCATGAGATTAATTATGTTATACTAAGAAAGAGAATATTTTGTTTAAACATGAGAACTTGCATATTAAATGCAAGAGAACGTGCGTCTTGGTTGTACGATTTTATCTGAGATTTGAGATACTGTATTTGAGAAAGTAATTACATGTTTATGTGTGTTATTGCTATTTAAATTGACTATTATATGCGCTGAACTTACTAAGTATTCCTATGAAATATTTGCCCCTTTCATAAATTGATAAATTTTCAGATTTTGGAGCCGGATCCGCGATATTGAACAGTCATTTATTAAATTCAGTTAAATTTGAGATTTTTATTGTCAAAACTTCATATTATTTGAGTTGGGATGTTGTGTAGAAAAAATTTTATTGTTTATCCAAATAAGAATTTCCGCAATTTACTGTTAATTTCTAGCGGCCAAATTATTGGAAAAGTTGTTCGAAAAGATTTAACTAACGTTCCGGGTATTTAGAACTCCGAGCGTTACATTTTGGTATCAGAGCGGGTCTATGTTTCTGCAGACTTGAAAAAAAAATTATTTTTAAAAAAATATTTATATTTTTGCTATTTTAGCTATTGTTGGAATTTTAATTGGGATGAATATTCGCGAAACTAAAGGCTTTGTCAACAAGACCTAAACTATCTAAGGCTAGAAAGGGATTTAAGCGGTCCACGTGACCCCCTTCCTACTTGGGAGCCGATAGTTGTGCACTATTCAAATTAATTAGAAAGAAAACAATAGATTTAAAAAAAAAATTCACCGCCACCATCCGCTCTGCCAGCTCCAAGGTAAAGAAGAATTTAAGATTTCAGAAATTATTTTCGGATACTTTTAGAAAAGAATCAGATATATTGAGAAATAAAGAATAAAGACATTGTATCCGATAAAAGAATTTAGAAAAGATTGAGCATAATATATCTTTTAAATATTTTCTTTAGTCCTCAAATTTAGCTTAAGAAAATAGAGAACCTCATTAAGATAGGTTTTGAACAATTGCATTACAGCTATGGCACACAGAGGAGAACTTGGAGTTGCCACTGTCACTAGGAGGGCATATGAAGAATCCGCTAGAAATCCCATTGAAACAATTGGGGAACATGTTCAACGCTTGATTGTACGATTTTAATCTTGGTCATTTAAGGATTTTAATTTCTAGTCTTACCTTTCAGCCCTGAAGTTTATCATTTACCTTTTTAGTCCCAGTCCTAAACTATTTCAAAATTTCAATTTAGTCCCTACAATTTATATTTCTTTTCCATAAAGAATTATTTTCACAATTCTAAGATAATTTATTTTCTTTTGACTAGAAAAGGTGCGAGTGTAATTGAGCGACTTCAAGACTTTTACTCAAACTCAAAAAGCTTCTTTGAGATAGGTTCCTTTTCATAAAAGTTATTTATTTAATATTCTACGTTTCTAGTTAATTTCTGTTGCAATTATCTGCATTAAACTATAATTATGAGAACTATACGTTATGTATGAGATTAATTATGTTATACTAAGAAAGAGAATATTTTGTTTAAACATGAGAACTTGCATATTAAATGCAAGAGAACGTGCGTCTTAGTTGTACGATTTTATCTGAGATTTGAGATACTGTATTTGAGAAATTAATTACATGTTTATGTGTGTTATTGCTATTTAAATTGACTATTATATGCGCTGAACCTACTAAGTATTCCTATGAAATACTTGCCCTTTTCATAAATTGATAAATTTTCAGATTTTGGAGCTAGATCCGCATACGGTGGTTGATATTGAACAGTCATTTATTAAATTCAGTTAAATTTGAGATTTTTATCATCAAAACTTCATATTATTTGAGTTGGGATGTTGTGTAGAAAAAATTTTATTGTTTATCCAAATAAGAATTTCCGCAATTTACTGTTAATTTCTAGCGGCCAAATTATTGGAAAAGTTGTTAGAAAAGATTTAACTAGCGTTCTGGGTATTTAAAACTCAGAGCGTTACAGTTTGGTATCAGAGCGGGTCTATGTTTCTATAGACTTGAAAAAAAATTATTTTTAAAAAAATATTTTTATTTTTGCTATTTTATCTATTGTTAGAATTTTAATTGGGATGAATAGTCGCGAAACTAAAGGCTTTGTCAACAAGACCTAAATTGTCTAAGGCTGGAAAGAGACTTAAGCGGTCCACGTGACCCCCCTTCCTACTTGGGAGCTGATAGTTGTGCACTATTCAAATTAATTAGAAAGAAAACAACAGATTTTCAAAAAAAAAAAAAAATTCACCGCCACCATGCGCTCCAGCTCCAAGGTAAAGAAGAATTTAAGATTTCAGAAATTATTTTCGGATACTTTTAGAAAAGAATCAGATATATTGAGAAATAAAGAATAAAGACATTGTATCCGATAAAAGAATTTAGAAAAGATTGAGCATAATATATCTTTTAAATATTTTCTTTAGTCTTCAAATTTAGTCTTCAAATTTAGCTTAAATATTTATATTTTTGCTATTTTATCTATTGTTAGACTTTTAATTGGGATGAATAGTCGCGAAACTAAAGGCTTTGTCAACAAGACCTAAACTGTCTAAGGCTGGAAAGAGACTTAAGCGGTCCATGTGACCCCCCTTCCTACTTGGGAGCCGATAGCTGTGCACTATTCAAATTAATTAGAAAGAAAACAACAGATTTTCAAAAAAAAAAAAAAAATCACCGCCACCATCCGCTCCGCCAGCTCCAAGGTAAAGAAGAATTTAAGATTTCAGAAATTATTTTCGGATACTTTTAGAAAAGAATCAGATATATTGAGAAGTAAAGAATAAAGACATTGTATCCGATAAAAGAATTTAGAAAATATTGAGCATAATATATCTTTTAAATATTTTCTTTAGTCTTCAAATTTAGCTTAAGAAAATATATCATCAAAACTTCATATTATTTGAGTTGGGATTTTATGTAGAACAAATTTTATTGTTTATACAAATAAGAATTTACGCAATTTACTGTTAATTTCTAGAGGCCAGATTATTGGAAAAATTGTTAGAAAAGATTTAATTAATGTTTCGAGTATTTAGAACTCGAAGCGTTATAGTTTGGTACATAGTGGATCTATGTTTCTGTAAACTTGAAAAAAAATTATTTTTAAAAAAATATATATATTTTTGCTATTTTGTCTATTGTTAGAATTTTAATTGGGATGAATAGTCGCGAAACTAAAGGCTTTGTCAACAAGACCTAAGCTATTTAGGCTGGAAAGGGACTTAAGCGGTCTACCTGACCCCCTTCCTACTTGGGAGCCAATAGTTGCGCACTATTCAAATTAATTAGAAAGAAAACAACAGATTTTTCAAAAAAAAAAAGTTTCACCACCATCCACTCCGCCAACTCCAAGGTAAAGAAGAATTTAAGATTTCAGAAATTATTTTCGGATACTTTTAGAAAAGAACCAGATATATTGAGAAATAAAGAATAAAGACATTGTACCCGATAAAAGAATTTAGAAAATTTTGAGCATAATATATCTTTTAAATATTTTCTTTAGTCCTCAAATTTAGCTTAAGAAAATAGAGAACCCCAATAGGATAAGTTTTGAACAATTGCATTACAGCTATGGCACACAGAGGAGAACTTGGAGTTGCCACTGTCACTAGGAGGGCATATGAAGAATCCGCTAGAAATCCCATTGAAACAATTGGGGAACATGTTCAACGCTTGATTGTACGATTTTAATCTTGGTCATTTAAGGATTTTAATTTCTAGTCTTACCTTTCAGCCCTGAAGTTTATCATTTACCTTTTTAGTCCCAGTCCTAAACTATTTCAAAATTTCAATTTAGTCCCTACAATTTATATTTCTTTTCCATAAAGAATTATTTTCACAATTCTAAGATAATTTATTTTCTTTTGACTAGAAAAGGCGCGAGTGTAATTGAGCGACTTCAAGACTTTTACTCAAACTCAAAAAG